>JBBPBX010002757.1:52874-67582 GCA_038048925.1 Garcialebias charrua | reverse complement strand
TTTGCGGCGAGCTCCCGGCCGCAGATGGATCCTCCGCGGCATGTCGGCTCGGTGTCTTCGCCTGTGTTAGCTGCTTTGTTAGCTGCTGTCGTTAGCATGTCGGGCGGCGTTGTGGCCGCCGATCGCGGGGCGATCCGCGGCTGCTCCTCCGGACCTGAGACGTCCACAGAGTTGACCGAGTGTTTCCAGCTAATTTATCCGTATGAGGCAACCCTGATCGGGCACACGGAGCCAGCTGACAGCTCCATCGCAGTACAGTTGTAAAATGGCGACCGGAAGTGGCGAGCGGAAACGACCGGAAGTTGCGTAAATACGATAAATTTCTAATCAAAACGTAAAATTAATAATTATACTTTATTTATAAAGCCATTTAAAACAACCACAGCTGCAACAAAGTGCTATACACATGAAATTAATAACTTTTAAACACACAAAAAAAAAAAAAAAAAAATTTTTTTTTTTTATCATATTTTTATTAAATATGATAAAATCGTAAGTCTGAGTTGCCGTAGATCGCAGGTGTCGTACCTCGAGGGTTTCCTACTAACCAAAGACTCAACAATTGGCAGCTGAAGAAAATTTTGGTAACAATCATAACTATAGTTGCCTTTCCTGCAAAAATGCAGTACAAATATGTATTGCTGAAGAACTTGCTGAAAAACAGCTGAATTTTTATTTAAAAAAATGCTGAATTTTAGCTCAAAAGGAAGAACAACACCATCTGCTCCCTAACAGGTCTCTCTTGAAAATGAGTTCTTGTGGCTCAATGAGACTACCTGGATAAATAAAGGGTAAAAAAAAAAAAGAAAGAAAAAAGAACAAGCCTAAATTAGCAGAAGAAAGCAAAAATAACACATTTGCTGAATTAGGTTTAAATAAGCAGAAATGAGCACATAAATTATAAAATTAACAAAAAAATGAAGCTGAAAAGGCAGAAAGAAGATTAAACTACCAGAAGGAAGAGGAACGAGCTGAAAGTTGTTAAAATATATATGGAATTAACTGAAAATGCTAAAAAATATAGCATAAAGCAACTGAAATAATTGAAACTACAAACCGGATTCCAAAAAGTTTGGGACACTAAACAAATTGTGAATAAAAACTGAATGCAATGATGTGGAGGTGCCAACATCTAATATTTTATTCAGAATAGAACATAAATCACAGATCAAAAGTTTAAACTGAGAGAATGTATCATTTTAAGGGAACAATATGTTGTTTCAAAATTTCATGGCGTCAACAAAACCCCCAAAAGTTGAGACAAGTCCATGATTTTAACTTTTTTCATGTTTTATCGTATTTTTAAGCAACATACCCAAACTAAAATGTCACCTAATTGAACACTTCAATCCTCAGAGGTTTTAGATAACAGAAAAATTGGAGGCCTGACATTAAAAAAACACCAAGTAAGAAAACAAAAACCTCATAATTAGGCATAGAGGAACCTTCATCAGCACGTTGGGCTCAGGCAGTTATCAGAAAATGTTTTTTTTTTTTAAACATTGAGAACTTTTTCATTTCGCTACAAATAGTTCAAGGCTTAGAAAATTGAAAGTTAATTTAAACGATCACCTTCTTCCGGCAGTGGAGATCTTATGATCAGAATAAAATCTCCATACCACCCACTACAAAACACCAAATAATGAGACATAACATTTATTTAAAGGTTATTCACATCCTATGACACATATGTTCACCAGCTGTTTGTTTAACCACCTCATATACTTTAAGACTTTTAATGTTTCTTACATGACGTCATCACTGTCTAACCCTGCTGTTTCAGAGGCTCAGAGTCCTAATGACTGATTTTTCCCAAACTAAACCAACAAAATAGCTCAGTTTTAATAAAATGCAAAGTGGCAGCTGCTTGTTTGGTTGGGTTGTCCATTTGTTATGAGCCAAACTCTGTATAATGGAAGTGGGAGCCAGATGCCAGAGCTCAAACGTCTTATGAATTGCTGACAAATATTCATCTTGCTCGTACTTCATGCTCCATTTCTGCTCATAGAACCGTCAGGAAGAGCGTGCATGAATCATGTCAGGGGCGGCCTGGTGCATGTTCCCAATTAGCACAATTTGCCGACACCTGCTGGTGCAGCTCTAACAAAAGAGATCAGATGCACGGTCCTCCACTCATTGCCTGGCGTTCTTTAAATCCCACGATGTTTGCTGTGCACTTGCTTTCTCTTTCCTGCAGAGTTTCAGGACTGAAACTTCCTGCTGACACATTCCTCCCATGCTCGGCTGCCTTTGGTGGTTATCTGATTAACTGGAGCGAGAGACCAACCCGTATTCATTTCACTGCTGTCTCTCCTAATTTCATTCCATGTGGTTCCCAAACAAAGCCCTACACCTTAAGCTTCACCTCGTGTCATCTGTGATAACGTGCATGTTGCATTTGTTGTACAGTATCTGTACTGTTGGCTCACTCGATACGTTGTCTGCAGAAATATGTGCATTCTCATTGAACTTTGAATCAGCTCAGCCAGAGAGAAGCAAAAGCTTTTCTGATAAATCCAACTGATAATAGCTGAGAAACGCATGCAGTTGAATATTAGGAGCTGACACTTTTTATCTTGTTCATTTTTAGAATGATGAAGCAGCTTCCAGCTAAAACAATACAAGTCTGTGACATTAGAAGTTCAGTTTGCATAAAAATCTGCAGGGTTTTCTTTAAAAACATGTTTTTTTTTATAATGAAAAGCTTCCAGTGTGCTCCAAAAAGCCTGACATCTCTGCAATAAAACCAGATTACAAAACCCCTGCAATAAGTCTGTTTGTGTTTTTAGAGTAATAAATAGTGCATACGGTACATCTATTTTAACCTCCTCGTGTGTTTCTCATTCACACAAACACATCTGCAGCACTCCCATATGTACAGTTCACTTTGTATGCAGAAGTTTAATGTAATCGTTTGATTGAGACAGACTGGTGATGTTTAAGGACTGCAGTAAATTTATGACAATTAGTAATTCCAGGCACTTTTCTAAATCTCTTGTTCGTATTCTCTTGGAGAAATATTCCCACACCGCCCTCCATGTTTTAGTCCCTCCTCGTTCTCTAAGGTCAGCGGACCAGTTACTTCTAACAGTTCCAGGAACTTGTCTTAAGCGCAGAGGTGACAGGGCCTTCTCTGTAGCAGGCCCAAGACTCTGGAATGAGTTACCTCTGCTCGTCAGACAGCTCCCCTCCCTTTCGGTTTTTAAATCCCGTTTAAAGACCCACTACTATTCCGTAGCTTTCGACACCAGATGATCTGTGTTTGGTCGACAATTTTATGTCTATATTCTGTTTGTTTTTTTACTTCATTTTGTATGTTGCCTATGTGTTGCCTGTTGTTTGTTTGTTTGTTTGTACAGCACTTTGGTTGGCCTTGTTGCTGTTTTAAGTGCTCTATAAATAAATTGGTATGGTAGATGCACGTTCCTTTAACACACCTGGTTTTAAATGATGGTTCACTAAAATTCACTCCGGTTTAATTCAAATCAGTTTATTTATATAGTGCCAAGTCACAACAGATGTCGTCTCAGAGCAACGAACAGGAACATTCATCTATAAAAATAATAATTTAACATTATTTATCTGAGGAGCAGACTGCTTTGAATTTAACACCATCCCAAAACTCTCATCTTGAGCAAGCACAAAGACGATAGTGGAAAGGAAAAACTCCCTCATGAGGAAGAAACCTTTAGCAGAACCAGGCTCAGGACAAGTGGCCATCTGCTTCGACTGGTTGGGTTTGAGAGGAACCGATACACAATGGTAGGTTGAGAATCACGTTAAGATAGAGACAGTATGAAATTAAAACAATTAAATTTTAACAATTCATTTAAGAAATGAGGCCAATTTATCTTCCAGTAGTCTAAGCCTGCAGCATAACAAGCCAACCCTAACTATAGGATTTATCAAAAAGAAAAGTCTAGTCTTGAAACTGGACAATGTGTCAGCATCACGGACAGAAACTGGAAGTTGGTTCCACAAGAGAGGAGCCTGATAACTTGTTATCAAAGATCTTGCTCCCATTCTGCTTTAGGGACCGCAAACAAACCTGCAGTCTGAGAGCGATGTCCTCTGTTAGGAAAATATGGAACAAAAAGGTCTGTAGTATAAGATGGAGCTAAGTTGTTGAGAGCTTTGTAGGTTAGAAGAAAGATTTTGAATTCAATTCTGGATTTGACAGGGAGCCAGTGGAGAGAAGCTAAAACTGGAGAGAGGTATGATCTCTCCCACTAACTCCAGTTAAGACTCTGGCAGCAGCATTTTGGATCAACTGGACAACTGAAGACTTTTGAAATAAGTTTTTGGACACCCAGATAACAAACCATTGCAATAGTCCAGTCTAGACATGACAAATGCATGAACCAGTTTTTCTGCATCATTTTTAGATAAGATGTTTTTAATTTTAGTGATATTACGCAGGCAGAAGAAAGTGGTTCTCGTAACATTTTTGATGTGGGGGGATAAAAGACATATCCTGATCAAAAATAACACCAAGATTTTTAACTTTACAACTGGAGGCCAGATTAATGCAATCCAAGGAGGGCAAAAGACTGAAAAATTTATTCCTAAAATGCTCAGGTCCAAAAACCAAAACTTAGCCTCGTCTGTGTTCAGAAGGAAAAATGTTGGGGTCATCCAGGTTTTTATGTCTTTAAGCCATGCTTGTAGTATTCATTGGGTTTCATGGACAAATATAATTGTGTATCATCAGCATGACAATGAAAAATAGTCCATGCTGTCTAATAACATTACCTAATTGAAACATATACAAGGTAAAGAGTATTGGTCCAAGCACTGAACCCTGAGGAACTCCATGACTAATTTGCGTGTATGATGAAGATTCATTATTTACATTTACAAACTGGAATCTATCAGATAAATATGATTTAAACCAATTTAGAGCTGTTCCTGTAATTCCAATATCATATTCAAGTCTCTGTAATAGAATATTATGATCAACTGTATCAAATGCAGCATTGAGGTCTCACAGGACCAGTGTAGACACCTGACCATTGTCAGAGGCCATGAGAATATCATTGGTAACTTTCACCAGTGCCGTTTCTGTGCCATGATGAGCTCTAAACCCTGACTGAAACTCTTCAAACAGATTATTTATTTGCAGATGATCACGTAACTGATCAGCAACTATTTTCTCTAGAATTATTATTTTTTTTAATGAAAGTTACCATAGATTAGATATGGTCTATAATTGGCTAGGATTTCTGCGTCATCGTTATGTTTCTTAAGTAAAAGTTTAACTACAACAATCTTTTTTTAAAGGGTTCTGTGGAACATTAGAACAAGCTGGTGTGTAATTTAAAAAAAATCAATGTTTTATAAACTGTCTCTGTAAGATAATAAAGCTGGTTTATTTGATGTGTGTGATGATCTTAGTAACAGTTCTAACAGCCCAGATGAGACCCACCACTGGAAATGAGTACTTGTGAATTGTAGGAATGAGACAGCACGGCTTCACGCGAGTCTTTTTAAAGTTATTTTAATTTGACCCTATGAGGAGATCTAAAGTTGCTTTGAGTAGAGCACCCCCACTTAGCCAGGGCCTTAGAGACATAAGAGAGAACTTTGAATTATTTTATTAGAAAAGCTCTCAGGATGGCGTTTCTGTAACTGAGGCCTCAATTTTTCTGAATTAATTTCTGTGATGAGGCAGATGTTTGCACAAAGCACAGGAGAAGGTTGAGAGCGGCAAGCATCCCAGTCATCAACCAACCAGCAGCATCATGCTTTGTGTTTCATGTCGCTTCTTGTCTGGGGTTCACGAGGAACGCATGCCGAGCGGGCTTGATGGCTCAATCAGTGCAAGTTAATTAGTATCCGCTGGCGAGAGGTGCTGACGGGTATGATCATCTTGTTGCAGGTTGTGGAGCTCAGTTTTAGGGGCTCCTGAAGGGCACACTAAGTGAGCTCAGAAGGGGAGCTCAGTTTTAGGGGCTCCTGAAGGGCACAGTGAGCGCAGAAGGGGAGCGAGGCTCTGCAGCTATGACTGAAGGTTTTAAAAAAGCATCAGGCACAAACAGCTCCTCATTAACTCTGTGCGTCTGTGGGTGAAACTGGTGAGTCTCACAAAATGAAGAACAAAATCAAAGGCACAAAAAAATGGAGAACATCAATAAACAAACCATATGTGCAGCCAATTAAGAAGTAATTTTGTTGACGTCTGTTTGCTCAAAAGGACAACTGAGAAGGCAACACTTTTATCTACAGTGTCAGTCAAGAGAAACATGAGCAATAATTAATTAGTTCCTCCTGTTCTGTGTCACTGTGTTGCACATTTCAGAAATAATTCTTTGAATCCACCTTTCACATGTATGCTTGCAATTTCTTTATTCCTCTGAGGAGCATAAAGTGTAAATTAACGGTTAGAAAAATAAAATAAAAGGAGTTGCATCCATCGCAGTCACTAGCGAGGCCGTAAATAAAAGCTGTTGGCAACATATGCAAATCTAAATGAACGTGAATATAATTATTGTTGACTTTTTCTTGTCCCAAAGGAAAGATTTATGTTGCATAAAACGGGAGGAAACACGTTTTTCAAACTTAAGAGTCATTGTCTGCATGCATGCATATGCATATATATATANAAACATTACTGTCATCCATCTAGTACATTATTTTATCAACTGAAGTTATTGAAGTTCCATGATTTGGTAGATTATAATATTTTATCAGTTATGTATAGGGCTCAGAATAACGCTTTACCTTTAAATATCCAAATGCATTTTGTTAAAAGACAAAGTTGTTATAACCTTAAGGGAACAGAGATGTTTGTAAAACCACAATTCAGAACTAGTTTGAAGGGACGTTCTACCTCAATCCAGGGAATTAGATTATGGAATGGCTTGGAGAATGTAGTTAAAAATGCCAAGTCAATGTTTACATTTAAGAAAATGATCAAAATGAATTTGTCAGGTCGTGGGCAGCAGCTTGAGCAGGGAAGCCTAGACATCTCTTTCCACAGCCACCTCTTCCAGCTCTTCTGGGAGGATTCCAAGGCACTCCCAGGCCAACCAAGAGACATAGTCTTTCCAGCGTGTCCTGGGTCTTCCTCGAGGTCTCCTCCCAGTCAGACATGCCCGAAACACCTTCCTAGGGAGGCATCCAGGGAGCATCCTTACCAGATGCCTGAACCACCTTAACTGGCTCCTCTTGGTGTGGAGGAGCAGCAGTTCTACTTAAGAGTCTCTCCCGGATAACCCAACTTATCACCCTATCTCTAAGAGAGAGTCCAGCTACCCTATGGAGAAAACTCATTTCAACAGCCTGTATCTGCGATCTCATTCTTTCGGTTACTACCCAGAGCTTGTGACCATAGGTGAGGGTACGTAGATTGACTAAACAGAGAGTTTTGCCTTACAACTCAGCTCTCTCTTCACCACAATGGACTGGTACAGAGTCCACAATACTGCAGACGTTGCACCAATCCATCTGTCAATCTCATGCTCTATTCTTCCCTCACTCGTGAACAAAACCCCAAGATACTTGAACTCCTCCACTTGAGGCAGAACCTCACCCTCGACCTGAAGAGAGCAATCCACACTTTTCCGGTTGAGGACCATGGCCTCAGAATTGGAGGTAATGATTCTCATCCCAGCCGCTTCACACTCGGCTGCGAACCACTCCAGTGAGAGTTGAAGATCACGGCACAATGATGCCAACAGGACCACATCATCCGTAAAGAGCGGAGATGGAATCCTGAGGCTTCAGAACTGGAAACCCTCTGCCAGCTGGCTGCACTGAGAAATTCTGTCCATAAAAGTTATGAACAGAATCTGTGACAACGGGCGGCCCTGGCAGAGTCCAACTCCCATCCTGAAGGGGTCCGACTTACTGCCGGCAATGCGAACCAATTAGCTCTTGCACCGCTTGTATAGGGACTGAACAACCCGTAGCAATGGGCCCCCAATCCCATACTCACGGAGCACCCCCACAGTGTACCCTGAAGAACACAGTCGAATCCCTTCTCCAAATCCACAAAACACATGTAAACAGGATAGGCAAACTCCCATGACCCCTCGAGGACCCTAGTGAGGGTAAAGAGCTGATCCAGTGTTCCACGGCCAGGACAGAACCCACATTGTTCCTCCAGGATCTGAGGTTCAACCAACGATCGGACTTGCTTCTCCAATACCCCTGAATAGACCTTACTATGGAGGCTGAGGAGAGTGATGCCCCTATAATTGGAGCACACCCTCCAGTCCCCCTTTTTGAAGAGGTGAACCACCACCCCAGTCTTTCAATTCAGTGGCACTGCCCCTCATGTCCACGCAATGTTGCAAAGGTGTCTCGACCAAGACAGCCCCACATCATCCAGAGCCTTAAGGAAATCAGGGTGAATCTCATCCACTCCTGGAGCCCTGTCGCCTCTGAGCTTTTTAACTACCTCGGCGACCTCAGCCACAATTATGGATGGATCAACCCCAAAGTCCCCCGACTCAGCTTCTTCCATGGAATGCGTGCTGGTGGGATTGAGAAGTCTGAGAAGTATTCCTTCCACCTTCCAACAACATCACTGGTTGAGGTCAACAGCAGCCCACCTTCACTGAATACAGTTAGTAAAGTGCTGCTTTCCCTGCCTCAGCCATCTGATGGTTTGCCAGAATCCCCTCGGAGCTGACCGAGAATCGTTATCCAAGGTCTCACCGAACTCCTCCAACATCCTAGCTTTTGCTTCAGAAGTAGCCACGGCTGCGGACCGCTTGGCCCTCTGGTACTCCCCAGTTGCCTCCAGAGTCCCACTGGCCAACAAGGCCCAATAGGACTCCTTCTTCAGCTTGACAGCCTCCCTAACCCGAGGTGCCCACTAGCAAGTTTGTGGATGGCCACCGCGAGAAACACAGACAACCTTGCAGCCACAGCTCAAGGCAACTACCTCAACAAGTGATGTATGGAACATGGCCCACTCAGACTCGATGTCCCCCACCTCAGATGGGATGCAATTAAAGCTCTCCTGGAGGTGTGAGTTGAAGATCTCTCTGACAGGATCTTCTGCAAGGCGTTCCCAGCAAACCCTCACTACATGTTTGGGTCTACCAGGTCTGTCCAGCATCTTCCCCCGCTATCTGGTCCAGCTCACTACCAGATGGTGATCAGTTGACAGGTCAGCTCCTCTCTTCACCCGTTTGTGCAAAACAAAGGGCCGCAAATCAGATGACGTGACTATGAAGTCAATCATCGATCTACGACCTAGGACGTCCTGGTGCCAAGTACACTTATGGACACCCTTATGTTCGAACATGGTGTTTGTGTTGGACAAACTATGACTAGCACAGAGGTCCAACAACAGAACACCGTTCGGGTTCAGATCAGAGAGGCGGTTCCTCCCAATCACGTCCCCTCCAGGTCACACTGTCATTACCCACATGGGCTTCGAAGTCCCCCAGCAGAATAAAGGAGTCCCCAGCTGGTGTACCTTCCAGCACTCCAACCAAGCACTCCAAGAAGGCCGGATTTTCTGAGCTGCCGTTTGGTGCATAGGTATAGACAACAGTCAGAGCCCGTCCCCCAAATCAAAGACGAAGGGAAGCCACCCTCTCATCCACTGGGGAAAACTTCAACACACAGGCACCAAGTTGGGGGGGCTACAAGTAGACCCACACCAGCTTGACGCCTCTCACCATGGTTAACTCCAGAGTGGTGTAAGATTCATCCCCTCTCAAGGAGATCAGTTCCAGAGCCCATGCTTTGCATTGAGTTGAACCCAACTATATCTAGTCAGTACCTCTCAACCTCATGCACAAGCTTAGGCTCCTTCCCCACCAGAGAGGTCACATTCCATGTTCCAATAGCCAGCTTTGGTAAGCCAGGGTCAGAGCGCCACGGTCCCCACCTTCGGCCACTACCCATGGCATCATGCACCCGACTTTTATGGCCCTTCCTGCAGGTGGTGGGTCCATAGGAAGGCAAACCCATGCTGCTCCTTTGGGCTGAGCCCAACCGGGTCCCATGGGTAGGGACCCGGTCACCAGGTGCTCGCTGACAAGCCCCTCCCCCAGGCCTTGCTCTAGTGTGGGGCCCCAGTAACCCACATCCGGGCAAGGGATATTGAGTTCCTTGTTGTGTCATGTCCATAAAAATCTTCTGAATTGCTCTTTGTCTGGACTGTCACCTAGAACCAATATGCCTTGGGAGTCCCTACCAGGGCCAACGATAATTGCCACCGACAGCATAGCTCCTAGGATCATTCAGGCACATAAACTCCTCCACCACGATAAGGTGGCGATTCAAGTAGGAGTCATCTCGAGTCGTTTTACAAAAACATGCATACACATTATGACGTGCCAACGAGTAACTGGGAGGTTTATATGAATGAAGGTATTGAATTCAAAGTCAAAGTCAAAGTCAACTTTATTGTCAGATCTGCAATATGTACAGTGCAGGACATACACAGGACCGAAATTGCGTTTCTCTCAGTCCCTCGGTGCAACAGTAAACATCTAAACATTGAAACACTGAAACATATAATAATAGACATAAGCATAAAATAGTAAAACTAACACTGTCCTGAGTTTTTGCATAGTGGTATAAGAGTATGAAAATTTACACCAACTCTAAAACTAAAACATTAAACATTTAATGAACATAATATTGTCCTGAGTTTTTGCATACTAGTATAAAAAAAGAGTATAAAAAGTATAACTAAAATAAACTAAAGGTTTCTAGCATTGACATTTGCAAAGTGGCAAAGCAGCGTATGAGTCAATGTACACAGTATATGTATGAGGTAGTAGTTGATGTTGTTATAGAGGCAAAAAGTGGCATATGCAGTAAGGCACATTGGGCATCCCTAAATAAGACCTAAATAAGACCGTTCAGAGCACACTGTATATGTACCAGCAGTGGTGTAGATATTAGAGTAGTGTAAATAAATGTAAACAGTAGTAATTACATGTAAGCAGTAGTAATAAAAGTAAACAGTATTAATAAATGTAAACAGAGAATGTAAACAGTATTATGATTATAGGCAGTGATGTAATACAGACATTAGTGCAAGTATGAGAAGTAGTGCAAACTGTATGAGCACATGACCGAGAGTTTAGTGAAAACCCGTTTGATGACACAGAGTCTAGTGTTAAAATCTTTGTGTTGTGTGGTAATGTGTGAGAAAGTTTTAGTGTTAAGGCAGTTCAAATGGGAGGGGGGGCAGAGCAGGCAGAGTGTTTAGCATTCTGACTGCCTGAATTCTCTTCAAAACAGCATTTAGGTGCGAGTGTATCTATTTCATGGACTGATATTTACAGTTCCACCAGTCTGTGTGTCATACTGGTCCTCATTTGAACTCTCTGGGGCACACAGCTCTGCCTCCATCAAACTTCTGACTCAAGCTGGTTTGATTAACCAGGGGTATTGAGTTCAAGCTCTGCCATTGGTTGGCATCAACAAGGCCGTTCTGGGCTCATTAAATCCCCAGATGGCAAGGGTGCAGGAGCTGCAGAGTGGGTAGTATTATTTACCCAGCAGCATGAGCCATGAACCAACTGGTGTTCTAGTCTGGCTCTGGACTACCAAACCACATCAACGCTCTTCTAGCTGTGAGCTCATCTGCTGAACAATTAATCTCTGAGGGTAAGCTGTTCACTGTTTGACAAAGAACAAAAAAACAAGCTTCTACTTTGAAGTTTGGAGTTGATTTCATCTATATTTGACTGTATTTTTTTTTAGATAAAGCTGTGAAGGTCAAACCAGGTGGAGAGGGGTGTGCAGATTTGCATCACAGCTGCATCCCGATCAGCTCTTTTTATTGGAGGCAACTGATGCTTGATACTCCAATGCTCACCCATTTTCATCCGGATGCTTCAAATAAACTGAAGCACAGCTGATTCCCCAGGAATGCTCTTATTAAAAACTGTTTAAATGTGGCTGTAACCGTTTAATGTCATACAGCAGTGAAAGGCCTGTTGTTTCCTCACCACTTCCATGATATAAGTGTCAGAGCCAAATGCTCCAAACACCAAACCATGCTGGATTTGCTCATCCCTTTGCAAACTAAAGTCAAACTTTAATTTCATTGTGCAAACCGTCCTTATTTCCATAATATGTTGCGCAGATGTTCTCTTTAGAGTCTACGGTGTATAAATGTTATCACTGAGATGAACAGGGACACACACGGCATGTGTGTTATCAGAAGAGAGACCAAACTCGCAAACAGATGTGGCAAACAGTTTGAGTGCTTAAACAGGAGAGCTGTTCCAACAGTGCAGATGGTCCTGGCAGAGAACGATATGAAGAAACCCTGCGGTTCCTCACAGTCTAATTGACCTCCCACTTAACATCACTCTCACATGGAGCAGATAATAGAGCTGGCCTCAGTCAGTAAAACCTGAAGTGTGTTCATGCCACAAAACTTTTAAATGAAATGGACTTTAGCAACTTTCATCAACTAACTGTGCACAAATAAAGAGAAACCCTTTTTTATGTCTGGCTCTAACAGAGAAAAAATAAATTAAATTAGTTTTTTGGGGAGGACAAAAATGAAAATGTTTTATAATTAACTTCTAGTGATGATGCAGAAAAGACTGATAAAGGATAAAGAAGCAGATGAAAACTGAGAAGTCTAATGACGAAGATGATTGTGATTAGTTTTATTGTTCAGACGAAGGTGTGTCAGGTGCCACTTGCATCCTATAGCAGACTTTATAAGTGAGCAACCCTGATGAAATCTGTTTTTCAGATACTATCTGTTACATGCAAAAATACTTTTCCCTCATAGTGCTGCATCACTAAACGCTTGTAAATAATATTGTTACATATTTTCCTGACAGAGCACTTTGCTCTCAGACTGCAGGTTTACTTGTGGTTCCCAGAGCTTCCAAAAGCAGAATGGGAGGAAGATCTTTCAGTTATCAGGCTCCTCTCGTGTGGAACCAACTTCCAGTTTCTGTCCATGAGGCTGACACATTGTCCAGTTTTAAGATTAGGCTTGAGACTTAAATTGACCACATATCCTCAAATGAATATACAAATGAAAACAAATACAGTATACTGTATAGATATATTTGTAATTATTTCTATCTTAACGTGTTTTTTTGTTTTTCCTCCTATGGATAGTGCACCAGAAAGTTGTGGTTTGACTCCCAGTGTTGTCCAATGATGACAACATATGCACTTATATGGATTGTAAAATAAACATTATCAGAACTGGCTTAAAAAAACTAGCTTTTACAAATTGTTCTAACAATTTAAAAGTCCTCCTAGCTGTTTGCTTAGAAGTTAAGTTAAACTTGTTTAGAAAAGGTTAGGAAGAAGAAAACTATAAATAATTTACGTTTTTATACTTTCGGCTCCAAGTTGCTTTTTTAAAAACTAAAATCTACAAAGAAATATACAAGCCTTACTTTTATCTTTTTTGATTTTTGATATTCCTTAAAGAAGAAATTACTTGTGTCTTTGTGGGGCGGCCGTGGCGTAGTGGTAATGGCAGTCGTCCGCCGATCGGAAGGTTGGCGGTTCGAATCCCGGTTCCCCACACCATGTGTCGTTGTGTCCTTGGGCAAGACACTTAACCCCGAGTTGCTCCCAGTAGGACTGGAAAGCACCTTGCATGGTAGTCTGCCGCTACCGGTGTATGAATGTGTGTAGCATTCAATGTGTGTAGCACTTTGAGATTTTCACTAATGAAAAGTGCGTTATAAATTGAATTCATTATTATTATTATTAAGGAGGAATAAAAAAAGCATAGTTATATTTTGACTGACGATGAAAAACAACTAACATTTTTTAACAGGATAGACGCATTTTCAAATGTATTATTTTTGTAAATCAAGCTAACAACAATAATAAATCAAAATGGCATCCTAAATCCAAGTGCACCAGGCTTAAGTTTCTACCTCAATGGACTGTAATCTGAACTTTGAAGGTTGTGGTACTTTGATAGGAGCAGTAGGACAGCACGGCGTACACTGATAAAAATATAAGGGTTTTTACTGGGGACAGCATGGCAGTCACCTGTTATTATCCACCTGACTAGGGTTTCTTAACTTTATTGGGGACTGCGCCTATTATCCAAATTTGGTGTATCGGTACCTGAGAACAATCCCTAATCCAATCTGACTGCAAATCAAAAATCCAAGATGGCCACCAGAGATAAAAGGGAATAATACTACAAATCAGCTATTTTTAGAGATATTAAGCTGACATTTGGTGTGTTGGTAGCTGAGAGCAATGTCTATTAAATAGTGAATTCATATAAAAAAAATCTAAATGGCCATCAAAGCTACATTTAAATGGCTTTGAAGCCGCTATTTTTACACACACAGAGCAGAAATTGAATTGGCTATAGCCGAGAATGTTCTCTATCATATATTGAAGCAAAATCAAAAATCCAAGATGGCCACCTTAGCTCAAAGGGAAATAAAAACTACAATGACCATTTTTAGATCTATTCAGGTGAAATTTGGTATAGTGGTGGCTGAGAGCAAACCCCAACACATAGTACTGTACTGTCAAATCTTTTTTTTTTTTGGCAGTATTGTGGCAGTCCCCATAAAAGTTTCTCCAGGAACTTTCTAGTTCTGAATATTGCTGTTGGTTACTTGGATGCTTTGTTGGGAAAAGCTGGTCTGAAAAGTTGCTACATCAGCAAGAATAATGATTCATAACAGCATTTTCTAATGAACCTTCTTGCTATGAACAATAATTGATTTGTAGTTTGTATTAAGAGAAGTAATGTTACACTGCTCCTCCCACACACA
>JBBPBX010002757.1:0-42138 GCA_038048925.1 Garcialebias charrua | reverse complement strand
ATATATATATATATATATATATATAGATGTAGATATAGATATATACTAAAATAAAGTACTACTTGTACAAAGTACTACAATTCCTACTTCGCGGTTTTTCCCTTATCGCGGGGGCTTCAGGGTACATATTCACTGCGATAAACAAGGGACTACTAAAAACTGCAAAAAAAATATTTCTGGAGTTATAAACATTTTGTGTTTGCTAAAGTTGATGAGTTGTTGCAGCCATCTTGAATGGGTTGACTCCAAAAGTTGGAGATGTGCATCCATGATTACTTCTTGAGTTTCATGAAAACCCACCCATTGCTTTATGAGATATTTTGTTAACACTAGAGACAAACAAATGCACAGATTCATGCAAACGATCATTGCTTGCGTTTTGCCTTTAGGGCAATAAATACATTTACCGTACTTTCCGCATTTAAAAGTCACACCGCCGTATATGTCGCATCAGTCCAATTATGTCCAATAAAGTGTAAAAATCCATAAACATGACACACCGCCGTATACGTCATATCTATTATGCCTCACCGCTGATGCGTCGCGTATGTTACGTGTCACCGCTGACAACCCGGAAATGCGGGCCGGTGTTTTGCCAAAAATGGATTGGCTGCGAAATGGCCACTGGAACGTGTACGGTAGGACTTTAACAAGATTGACACTTCTTCTTCTTCTTCTTCATTCGGCTTTTCCCTTTTCAGGGGTCGCCACAGCGAGTCATCCTCCTCCACCTCACTCTGTCCTCTGCATCCTCTGTCCTCAAAAAGGCGTTCAATACAAGATCAACTGGACTTTATTTGTAACAGAAAACGTTTCGACTCCCATCCAGGAGGCTTTCTCAATTCCATGAACAAACTGTGAGAAGTTTGAAGTTATAACAGAACCATGCACCATCATATGTAAATTTCAAGGCTTGAAATTTACATATGATGGTGCATGGTTCCGCACCATGTGTCGTTGTGTCCTTGGGCAAGACACTTAACCCTGAGTTGCTCCCGGTAGGACTGGAAAGCACCTTGCATGGTAGTCTGCCGCCACCGGTTTATGAATGTGTGTAGCATTCAATATATGTGTAGCACTTTGAGATTTTCAGTAATGAAAAGTGTATTATAAATTGAATTAATTATTATTATTATTATTATTATTATTATTATTATTATTATTATTATTATTATTATTATTATTATTATTATAGTTAAGGTCAAGTCAAAGTCAACTTTATTGTCAGAACTGCAATGTGTATAGGACATACCGTATTTTCCGGTGTATAGGTCGCACCTTTTTATGTTTTTTTTTTCAAGGCCTGCGACCTATACTCAGGTGCGACCTATATATGGCTTGTTATCACTTTCGGTGAAACAAATTTTTAAATCCAGCTCATTTCACAATTACGTTCATTTATTAAGGAAAAGTTCAGCTCAGACATATATTTGCTATAATTTTTATCAAACAAATAATTGTTTTTAAGTGTTAATCTTCTTAAAAGCCTTGCTGTGCGCTCCTGTGGCAGACATTTGCAGCAGAGCTAAACGTAGGTGCGACCTATACACCAGTGCGACCTATCTAGGGATTTTTCCAATCTATTGGTGATAATTGGACAATGCGACCTATACACAGGTGCGACCTATACACCAGAAAATACTGTACACAGGATTGAAATTACGTTTCTCTCAGTCCCTCGGTGCAACAGTAACCATTCAAACACTAAAACACTGAAACATTTAATAAACATAAGCATAAAATAGTAAAAGTGTAACACTGTCCTGAGTTTTTGCATAGTAGTATAAAAGTATGAAAATTTACACCAACACTAAAACACTAAACATTTAATGAACATAAGCATAAAATGAAATAATAAAAGTGTAATACTGTCCTGAGTTTTTGCATAGTAGTATAAAAAAAGTATAAAAAGTATATCTATAAAATAAACTGAAGGTTCTAGCATTGACATTTGCAAAGAGTGGCAAAGCAGCATATGAGTTAATGTACACAGTATATGTATATTGTAGTAGTTGATGTTGGTATAGAGGCAAACGTGGCATATGCAGTAAGGCACATTGGGCATCCTTAAATAAGGCTGGTCAGAGAATACTGTATATGTATCAGCAGTAGTGTAGATATGAAAGTAATAATAATAATACTTTATTTATAGAGCCCTTTAAAACAACCACAGCTGCAACAAAGTGCTGTACATAAAATCAAGAACATTTAAACACATAAAAATAATACATTTGTTAAAACATTAAGATCACTAAAAACAATAAAAACAGTGCAGAACAAATTCAGTCTGTGCTAAAAGCCAGTGAGTAAAAACGTGTTTTTAAAAGAGTTTTAAAACTGGACAGTGAAGGATGGGAAGAGGGAGATTGTTCACTTTCAGAAAAAAAAAGTACTCGATTGTACCTTAAAGGGTACATTGGTTTGTCACTGGGGTGGTACCCTCAAAGGTACTGCTAATGTACCCTCAACAGTGGGTACTTATTTGTACCCTTGTAGTTTGTACCCTATAAAGGTCAGAATTGTACCTTTAGTGACAATTTTGTACCCTCTTAAAAAGTTACACACAAAAGGGGGGTTCTTTCATTGACTTTTATAGTGTAAACCATCACACATAATCACAGATACCTTCAAAAATAAACTTTATTTTCCATTTTCACATTTCATTTAAAACTTACACAAAAAATGTCGAACTGTGGCATACAAAATGTCATCAACAGTGTAAGTGTCATTTGGCTGAAAGTCCATTTCATCCCCTGCTTTCAGCAAAGTCCATTCTAAATAAACTTTGAGTCTGTATGCATGAAGTCAGAGTCAGAGTCAGAGAGTCAGAGAGTCTTTATTGTCATTTGCACCGCATGTAGTACATGTGATGAAAACGAGATTATGTACACAGGGTCCCAGTTACATCCAACAACAAATGCAAGAGAAAAACAGTAATAACATCTAGGATTAACTAAGAAAAACATCAACTAGTAATACACTAAGCCCTAATGTAGTGGAAAAACATCATTATAAACAGCAGCACGAACATGAGTCTGTATGAGCAGATGGTCACAGATGAACACAGCAACAAGAAAACAGATCAGCATCAGCATGATGTGATATTTTGCAGTGTTTATTCTTATTATTTATTTATTCATGAGTCTAACAGCCTCAGGGTAGAAGCTGTTCCTCAGTCTAGTGGTTCTACATTTGATGCTCCTCAACCTCCGTCCTGAGGGGAGTGGGGCAAAGAGTGAGTGTGCTGGGTGAGTGAGGTCTTTCATGATGCAGGTGGCTCTTTTCCTGCATCTGGAGGTGTAAATGTCTGTGATGGTGGGGAGACTGACTCCAACAGACTTCTGTGCAGCCTTCACCACTCTCTGTAGAGCTTTCCTCTCTGCAACTGTGCAGCCTCCATGCCACACGTTGATGCTGGAGCACAGGATGCTCTCCACTGCACACCTGTAGAAGGAGGTGAGAACTGGGCTGCTCAGACCAGCTCGTCTCAGCCGTCTGAGGAAGTAGAGTCTCTGATGACCTTTCTTGATCAGGCTGGTGGTGTTGTTGCTCCAGCTGAGGTTATCATTCAAGTGTATGCTGGTGAAGATTCTCAGTCGTCCAGGACATGATAAAATCAAAAAAGGCGTTCAATACAGGATCAACTGGACTTTATTTGTTGCAGAAAACGTTTCGACTTCTGTCCAGAAGTCTTTTTCAATTCTGAATGAATGAAACTTCTCGTTCTCACAGCTTCCATTCATTCAGAATTGAAAAAGACTTCTGGACAGAAGTCGAAACGTTTTCTGCAACAAATAAAGTCCAGTTGATCCTGTATTGAACGCCTTTTTTCATTCAAGTGTACACCCAAGTATTTGTAGCTGGAGACCACTTCCACTGCAGATCCACTTACCGTAAACACCGGTGTATAATACGCTCCGGTGCATAATACGCTCCGGTGCATAATACGCTTTGGCCAATATTTGGGAATAAATCAGAAAAATCGGTAGATAATACGCTTCGGTGTATAATACGCGCTGCCGTGACAGTCTTTTTTATGGCCACTAGATGGCGCCAGGATACGCCTCCAGGTACAGTCTGCAGGTAAACAGACTACAGGGTGCATTAGCGCCCATAGCGGCCGAAACTGGTACTGCACCATTTTTAGGCCAAAATGAAAAAGCGAATCAGAGCCAAAAATGGGTCTAAAAATATGGGAAAAAATCTGTAGATAATACGCTTCGGTGTATAATACGCAGGACATTCAAATGAGCAATAAAAGTGTGTATTATACACCGGTGTTTACGGTATGTTCAGTGGGGCGTGGGTGTGTTTGTTCCTTCTGAAGTCCACAATCATCTCCTTTGTCTTCTTCACATTCATGTGAAGGTTATTCTCTTTGCACCAGCTCTCCAGGTGTTCCACCTCCTGTCTGTAGCTGGACTCATCATTGTTTGTGATGCATCCCACTACCGCTGTATCATCTGCAAACTTAACAGCAGTGGTGGGCAGATGAACGCCAGAGAGCGCTAAAGCGCTAATCCGCTTACAGTGGACCTAAACTTTTTGTCAGCGTTTTTGTGGTTTGACTAACTTTTATAATTCATAAGCGGATTTGTGCTATTTTTATTTAAAATGCAGTACCGCTAATAACTAATTATCTATCAGTAAAAACCAATAAACTTATTTAGAGGCTCTTATTCTGGCTCTGTTGCTGCTAGTTTTACCTTTTTCCCCACCGTAAAGAGCAGAGAGGAGGGAGGGTTGGAGGGGGAGCAGAGCGGAGAACAGACTCGGATCTACCATGTAGGTAAATGATGCCGTTGCCTGGGGATCCCAATCAGCATGGGGCCCCGGCCCCGCCGCGCCCCGGCCAGTCACCTACATCCCTAACATTGATCCTGCTTGTTAATGTACATTTAACATAAAAATAATTATAGTTACGATGAAAACGATCATTAAATACGCAATAAAAAAACGGTCGATTTCTTTATCCCCCTACTAAAAATGGACTATTCCATCTTGACATCTTCCGGGTCAGAGGTGAACTCAGGGGCTAATTCTGTGGCTAGCTGTTTGTGCTGGGTACTTGGATAAATCCGCAGAGAACCCCGCTGTTTCAAGCCAAATTAACGCGGCCGGAGGATTTTATTGTGTGTTTTGTGTCGACCATTCGACGGTGAGTCGTTAGTTTTATGTATTTTAGTTACTTTTCATTAAATCTGTTGACTACCTATAGAATCTTGACATCTTCCGGGTCAGAGGTGAACTGGACGCTGAACTCTGTGTCCAGCTAGTTGTGCAAGGTTACTAATGGATAAATCCGCAGAGAACCCCGCTGTTTCAAGCCAAATTAACGCGGCCGGAGGATTTTATTGTGTGTTTTGTGTCGACCATTCGACGGTGAGTCGTTAGTTTTATGTATTTGGGTTACTTTTATGTATAAATGCGGTGGCGACACACCCGTGTATTTGAGATTTAAAAGTGGTTTTAGGGATTAAAAGATCATTCTATTTTTTGTTGATTTCGTGGCCGAATAGAATATATGTACGTAAAGTATTAAATAAATCCTTTGATTTTTGTAATTTCATCCTTTTAGGATCATTTTTGTTACTTTTCAGTTGGCAGTGTAGTGCAAATATTGCATAACGCTGCCGGCTATATATAAATATATATATATATATATATATATATATATATATAATATATATATATATATATATATATATATATATATATATATATATATATATATATATATATATATAATATATATATATATATATATATATATATATATATATATATATATATATATATATATATATATATATATATATATATATATATATATATATATATAATATAAAATATATAAATAGCGGATTAGATTAGCTTCCACTAATTTTCATAAGACATTTGTGCTTTTGAAATTGTGGACCTAAAAAAATTAATAAGCGTTTTAGAAATTGTGGAATTAATTTTTGGATTAGCGCTACCCAGCACTGCTTAACATGACAGCCTGGATGTGTGGCTGTACAATCATATGTGAGCAGAGTGAACAGAAGAGGGCTCAGCACACATCCTTGAGGAGAGCCAGTGCTGAGGGTAATGGTGGAGGAGGAGAAGTTGTGGATCTTCACGGACTGTGGTCTGTTTGTTAAGAAGTCTAAGACCCAGTTACAAATAGAGGGGCTTAGTCCAAGTGTGGATAGTTTGTCTATCAGAGTTTGGGGGATCATGGTGTTGAAGGCAGATGTGAAGTCCACAAAGAGCAGACGCACGTATGAGTCCTTCTGATCCAGGTGGGTGAGAGCAGTGTGGACCACGGAGGAGATGGCGTCCTCTGTTGATCGGTTCTCACGGTATGCATATTGATGAGGGTCCTCGTTGATGTTGACGGCTGTCTTGATGTGGGACATGACCAGTTTCTCAAAACATTTAGCGACTATCGGGGTGAGGGCCACCGGTCTATAGTCATTCAGACCAGTCACTGTGGAGCTCTTTGGAACTGGGATGATGGTGGCGGTCTTCAGGCAGGTGGGAACTGACTCCAGTGAAAGTGAGGTGGTGAAGATGTCAGCCAGCACCTCACAGAGCTGGTCCGCACATTCCTTCAGAACTTTCCCTGGGATGTTGTCTGGTCCGGTTGCTTTATGAGGGTTGATCCTTCTGAGACTGCCTCTCACTTCTGCTGACGGTCACTCTGAGATGCTCTTCATCTGGTGATGAGGTGAGTCTGGTGCTAGCTGGTCTGTTTGGGTCTTCAAAACGTGCATAAAACTTATTGAGGGCATCAGGCAGAGATGGGTCCTTGGGGCATTGTTTGCTCTTGCCTTTGTAATCTGTTATGCATTTGATGCCCTTCCACATGCTCCGTGGGTCTTGTGAGGTGAACTGTCCCTCGATCCTCTGTGCATATTCGGCCTTGGCCTTCTTAATGCCAGCAACCAGATCTTTCCTGCTCTTTCTCAGTTCCTCTGTGTTTCCAGACTTGAAGGCAGTGTTCCTGGCTGCCAGCAGGGTGTGGACTTCTTTATTTAACCAGGGTTTTTTGTTGGGGTAAGATTTAACATATTTTTTATGGATACATTTTCAGAGCATGTGCTAATATAACCCAGAACGGAGGAAGCATAAAGTTCCAGATCCACTGAGCTCCCATCAGTAGCTACCTCCCTGAAGACAGACCAGTTTGTATTTTCAAAAGTCTCTCAGCATGGGGGTGCTACCTTGAAGCCAAACTTTTATCTCTCTTTGTTCCGGCTTAAAGCGTCTGAGCAGGGGAAGCTGTCCTGGGACCAAGATCAAAGAGGTGTGTTCAGAAGCCCCGAGCACTGGGCGTGGCTTCGCCGTGTACGCCCCCTTCACATTGGTGTAGACTTGGTCAAGCATTTTATTTCCTCTCGTTGCTGTGGAAACGTGATGATTGAAGGTTGGGAGGGAGACCTGTAAAACTACGTGATTGAAGTCACCAGAAACAATGAAGAGCCCCTCTTGATATTTACCCTGCAGCAAGGTAAGTAAGTCATGAATTTCTCCCTGGGCGTCATTAGCATTAGCATCAGGTGCTATGTAAATAACAGTGATAAGGATCACTGATTAGTCACGGGGTAGATAATGAGGACGGTACCTTACTGTGATCAACTCCACAGCAGCTGAGCAAAGCCTTTTGATCACAGCACAGTTTGAGCACCAATCTTTGTGCACGTAAATACAAACACCACCACCTCGTGTTTTTCCTGTAGTCTCGGTGCACCGGTCTGTTCTGAAAAAGAGTCTGTCATCCAGCTCATAAACAGAGTCCAGTGTATCCTTAGAGATCCACGTTTCCGTGAGGCAGAGCACAGAGCACCTCCTCATTTCCTCCGACGCTGTTACGGACGTTGGACAGAAAAAGAGCCGGCATCGGGGGTCTCCCGGTTTTAGCGTCTGCCCGCAGTCTCGTCATAATTCCTGCTCGGTAGCCCTGCTTCTGACCTCGGGAGCACCGCTTCTTTTTCTTTCCCCTGGAGTGTGAACCGGAGTGCATCTGCTTCCAGAAAGATGTCCTTAAGAGCTCCATTCTGCCGAGCTCTGATTTGAGTTTGTTGCTAATATCAGCTGTGCCCTGTGGTAAATCCGTTCCGATTCTTAACAGTTTAGTTCGGCTATAATTCACCCGCAAAAAACGCGCAGAGTCAGGTACAAAAACACTATTAAAATTACTAAAAACTAGGGATGAACCAGGAGCCCGTGAAGCTGCAACTGGTCTGAGCGCTGCCATCTTGGGATGAAAGTGGCAGTCATACGATTGAGGGATCATCATTTTCCCACAGAAAATCCATAACGTGTCAATGTTGAAGAGCGTAGGTTAGCTTAGCTAGGGATATGCTAATTTTGGCTAACGGCTAATTTGCAGATACATACATACAGGTAGTCCCCAACTTACGAGCGAGTTCCGTCCCTAGGGGGCGCTCGTGGGTCAAAAATTCGTAAGTAGGATAACAAAAAAATAAATATAATTATATTTTTTTTAGAAATGAATACATGTACAGTACTGTACAGTCACCAAGCACTTAGCCTATCCTAACAGTTTTTAAAGATGAAGGAGTGAGTTTAATTGTCTCCCTTTCACATAAAGGGAGCTAGCTCCCTTTATGGGAATGGAGCCTGCATGGAGGAGGGAGACAATTCCACTCACTCCTGCATCTTTAAAAACTGTGTTAAGATAGGCTAAGTGCTTGGTGACTGTACAGTACTGTACTGTACAGTCACCAAGCACTTAGCCTATACTAACACAGTTAAGGAGTCAGTTGAATTGTCTCCCTCCTCCACAGCAGTCTACATTCACATAAAGGGATCTAGCTCCCTTTATGTGAAAGTGAGACAACTCAGCTCACTACTTCATCTTTAAAAACTGTGTTAGGATAGGCTAAGTGCTTGGTGACTGTACAGTACTGTACATGTATTCATTTACTTAAAAAAAATAAAAAATATTTACCGTAAATTTCGGATTATAGGTCGCACCTTTTTATGTTTTTTTCAAGGCCTGCAACCTATAATCCGGTGCGACCTATTTATGGATTTTTTTCCATATTTTTAGACCAATTTTTGACACCGTTATGAGCCTTTTCAGTTTGGCAGCAAATGGTGCAGTACCACTTTCGGTCGCTAGGGGCGCAATGCAGTACCACTTTCAGATGAGTACCCTGACCCAAGAAGAAGAAGAAGAAGATGTACCGGTAGCTTTGTTAGCTCTGTATGTTTGCTGTTTGTTAGCAAGATAAGTCAAGAACCACTTAGCGGATTTTTCTGAAACTTACAGGATGTAATCACAGTGTGGACATTTACAAGTGAGTATCTTTAATAGATGTTTGAGATTAAAAATAAAAAAAACGATCTTTTATTAGCATAGCTTGTTAGCTTGTGGATGTATATCTGTTTACGGTATGTTATAAATAGCTTCGAAACCAATCTGTGTATATTTTTTTTCTGCTTAGAGTGTAATTATAATAATAATAATAATAATGTCCTTTTTGTCATCTGTGTATGTTTCCCATACACAGACGAAATTTGTCTCTGCATTTAACCCAACCACCACCAGGTGGTGCAATGAGCAGCCATAGAAAGCGCCCGGGGAGCTGGAGAATTATAAGGCTTTAATGTACGTTACTATGGTCTCGATAAAACATTTGACATAAAATTCGATTTTTTATTCGTGTCAGAAGCGGACTGGTCTCGTGCTAGCATTAGTTTTTTATGGGTGTCACTTCTGTTAACGTCATAAATAGCTTCAAAACCACTCTGTGTATATTTTTTTTGCTTACAGAGTGTAATTATAGGAGCTTTAATGTACGTTACTATGGTCTTGATAAAACATTTGACCTAAAATTCGATTTTTTTATTCGTGTCAGAAGCGGACTGGTCTCGTGTTAGCATTACTTTTATTATCGGTGTTACTTCTGTTAATGTCATAAATAGCTTCAAAACCACTCGGTGAATATTTTTTCTGCTTACAGAGTGTAATTATAGGAGCTTTAATGTACGTTACTATGGTCTAGATAAAACATTTGAGATGAGATTCGATTTTTTATTCGTGTTTTCAGAGACAGACTTGTCTCGTGTTTAGCTTCTGTTAGCTTCTGGCAGACATTAGCAGCATAGCTAATCACTTGGTCCATATTGTTGGGTTGTCTCAGCAGTCACGTGGTACGTCAGCGGTGGATGACGCGTTACGTCGGCGGTGACGTGGGTGCGACCTATATTCCGATGGACCAATTTATGGATTTTTCCAAATTTTTGGCAATAATTGGACACTGCGACCTATAATCCGGCAAATACGGTAAATGAGATGCATATTCATAAGTCTGGGACCTTGTAAGTCAGAGCGCTCGTAAGTCGGGGACTACCTGTACGTTATTTATTTTAGCTTTATTTAATCTGGTGATCCGACGTAAATACATTTTAAAACATGGAGCGAGAAATCTGGTGATCTAACAAAATACTTTCAGCTAATCCTTTTAAAACGTGGAGTGAGAAATCTGGTGATCCAACATGTGTTCACATATAAACAACTTCAGTGTTGTTTCAGAAACAGATCTCAACCATCATTAGCAAAGCAGATCCATCATAAACAGTTCTCAACCATCAGGAGCAATTGGCATCCATCATAAACAGTTTTCAACTATCATTATCAAATCACATCATCAAGAGCAATTGACATCCATCAGAAACACGTTACAACCATCATGTATGATAAACCAGTGCCTTAGTGTACAGTCCAGGAACTTAAAAAAGCTAGAAGCAGTACAAAAACAACATAGAAAATTCCCTTACTTTGATTGAAGTGGAGGTAGACAGGCTTATTAGGTGGTTCTCATGTTCAAACATGGATCAGATGGACCTGCTTAGCCATTGAGCAAAGATTCAACCATGAATGATGGGTACATGGGAGTCCAGATGTGAGTTCAGGTCAGGTGTGTGGTCCTGATGAGAGCAGGTCTGTCCATCAGTCAGGTGTGTTTTCCTGTTTTGGCAGCAGTCATTGATGTGGATACATGTCAGGGTTAGGCACAAGGTGTTGATGTACAGGTAATGGATGGAGAGGAGCTGCAGGAGGTAGTAGGATGGTGAGGAGAGAGCAGAGGACACAGGTCTGTCCATGAGGTCAGGCGTAGCAGGTGTTGTCTGTTGAAAGAGACACAAACATGAACATGTGAAGTTAAAGCAGGGTCATGACCTACAATAAAAAAGAAAACACAGACAGAAAACAAGTTCAACTCACTGTTAGGTACAAGGTGTTGACACACAGGTAATGGATAGAGAGGAGCTGCAGGAGGTAGTAGGATGGTGAGGAGAGAGCAGAGGACACAGGTCTGTCCATGAGGCCAGGCACAGCAGGTTTTGTCTGTTGAAAGAGACACAAACATGAACATGTGAAGTTAAAGCGCGGTCATGACCTGCAATTAAAACATAAAACACAGACAGAAAACAAGTTCAACTTACTGTTAGGCACAAGGTGTTGACGCACAGGTAATGGATGGAGAGGAGCTGCAAGAGGTAGTAGGATGGTGAGGAGAGAGCAGAGGACACAGGTCTGTCCATGAGGTCAGGTGTAGCAGGTGTTGTCTGTTGAAAGAGACACAAACATGAACATGTGAAGATAAAGCAGGGTCATGACCTGCAATAAAAACAGAAAACACAGACAGAAAACAAGTTCAACTCACTGTTAGGCACAAGGTGTTGACGCACAGGTAATGGATAGAGAGGAGCTGCAGGAGGTAGGAGGATGGTGAGGAGAGAGCAGAGGACACAGGTCTGTCCATGAGGTCAGGTGTAGCAGGTGTTGTCTGTTGAAAGAGACACAAACATGAACATGTGAAGTTAAAGCAGGGTCATGACCTGCAATAAAAACAGAAAACACAGACAGAAAACAAGTTCAACTCACTGTTAGGCACAAGGTGTTGACGCACAGGTAATGGATAGAGAGGAGCTGCAGGAGGTAGGAGGATGGTGAGGAGAGAGCAGAGGACACATGTCTGTCCATGAGGTCAGGTGCAGCAGGTGTTGTCTGTTGAAAGAGACACAAACATGAACATGTGAAGTTAAAGCAAGGTCATGACCTGCAATAAAAACAAAAAACACAAACAGAAAACAAGTTCAACTCACTGTTAGGCACAAGGTATTGACACACAGGTGATGGATGGAGAGGAGCTGCAGGAGGATGGTGAGGAGAGCGGAGGACACAGGTCTGTCCATGAGGTCAGGCGCAACGGGTGTTGTCTGTTGAAAGAGACACAAACATGAACATGTGAAGTCAAAGCAGGGTCATGACTTGCATTAAAAACATAAAACACAGGCCGAAAACAAGTTCAACTCACTGTTAGGCACAAGGTGTTGACGCACAGGTGATGGATGGAGAGGAGCTGCAGGAGGTAGGAGGAGAGAGTAGATTAAAATTAGCCGCTACCACACAACGTTACAGTCACAGTCACTCTCAGTCACAGTCAGTCAGTCAGTCAGTCAGTCACTCACCTGTAATTTTAACCACAGGTAGATTTGATAATTAGTCGTCACACACAAAGCAAGTTGGGCTGCACAATGGATACAGTATACCAATTTTCTACTGAAGAAATGTAAAGCATATGTACTTTATGGGATAGGAAAAGTTGAAAGTTCTTACCGTCATCATGGCAGCTATGTTTTTTTGCCCACCTTGCCTGATCGCTTTGCAAACTCTCAGCAGACTTTCAGAAAGACAGTCAAGCTGCGACAGAAACCTTGACTGCAGACGTGATGCGCTTGAATTCTGCATTTGCCTGAAACATGAAATTATTGTTACATAATGACAGAGCTAAAAGATTTCAAAAGACAAGTCAAAATTTAAAAACAATTCCTGGCAAATCATGCCAGACACTGAATGGTTTGTCATCTGGCCTGGTCAACGGCCTTTTCTTCATCTGAAACCTGTGATGATGATGGCAGCGACCTTCATCATCATTAACCTGCAACAACGTGACCTGAAACAACGACCTGCAGCTACATTGTTGAGCAAACACTCATGGATTTACAGTACTTTTACTATTCATCTTTTTTTATTATTAGTATTTGCATTCAATAACCTGTTCAGACTTTTTCAGTGATTTTGAAATCATGTGTTTGCATTGAGCTGTAAGAATTATAACGAGAAAGAGTTATTGTCACCCTTCTAACGTTCTGTTTTGTCAATTGAAATTACTTAAGTTTTATGATTTGGTGGACTATAATATTTTTTTTACTTATGTTTAAAGCTCAGAATCACTTGCTACCATCAAACATTCAAGCATATTTTGTAAAAAGGAAGAGTAGTTATAATTTGAAGGGAATAGATATTTTTGTTAAACCAAAGTATAGGACCAGTTTAAAGGGTCGGTCTACTACAATTCAGGGAATTGGTCTGTGGAATGGTTTGGAGGATGATGTAAAGCTAGTAAAGTCAAATGCTAATATACAAGAAAAAGATCAAAACTGTTTTGTTGGAAAGATATATATAACTGATTTATGTCTACTATGTAAACATGAAATTTCGATGTGTTAAGCATTTGCTGTATTATATATGAATGATTATTGTTTGAATTGATACAGTATTTTCTGGTGTATAGGTCGCACCTGTGTATAGGTCGCATTGTCCAATTATCACCAATAGATTGGAAAAATCCCTAGATAGGTCGCACTGGTGTATAGGTCGCACCTACGTTTAGCTCTGCTGCAAATGTCTGCCACAGGAGCGCATAGCAAGGCTTTTAAGAAGATTAACACTTAAAAACAATTATTTGTTTGATAAAAATTATAGCAAATATATGTCTGAGCTGAACTTTTCCTTAATAAATGAACGTAATTGTGAAATGAGCCGGATTTAAAAATTTGTTTCGCCGAAAGTGATAACAAGCCATATATAGGTCACACCAGTGTATAGGTCGCAGGCCTTGAAAAAAACCATAAAAAGGTGCGACCTATACACCGGTAAATATGGTAGTTAGAATTGATTTTGTCTAAGAGGGAGCAGATATGATAAGACATTTTTTTCTTCTTCTGCTTCCCTTCATTTTATGTTTTTTTTTTTGAAAATGTGTTTGTGTTTTTAATGGAAATGAAATGAATAAATAAAATAAAATAAAAAATAAATAAAAATAATTTAATATAAAAATTCATTCTTGTATTTGCATTCTTTTAAAGGTAGTGGAGAAAATGTCCTATGTTGAGAATCGTGTTAAAGAATGAAATAAGTCAGTTAATCTCTCCCCCCACACATACACACAGCCTCTATGGTACTTTTTTTGGGGGGGGTGGGGGATTATAGTTGGTGAAGCCTGTTAGCATGTTAGCTCGTTGCACGTCCGACCTCTGTGGTTACACGCGGCCCAAAATGTTTACAGGAAGGCTTGTTAGCATGTTAACTCCATACTTTGGAGCCATAATGAAGGGAAAGAGTGAATAACTTACTGGGACCTGGTGACGCCGTCTCTCCGCGTTAGCATGTTAGCTCGGTGTTAGCTCTGTGTTCCAGCAGCATCCGCACAGCCGTTTCTTCGTAGCATCTCCGCTGCCCGTCAGCTCTGTGTGTCCCCGGTGGGGCCGGCTGATGGCAGGGACAGTAGCGGCAGGATGGTCACCGTATAGAAGTAAATAAGTATATGTATAAGTTATTATATAACTATAACCACAGAGTTAAGTTGTGTCACACAGCTCGCGCTAAAAAACATTTTCAAAAGAAGCAGCGCCAATATACGAAAAACAGGTTTTAAAAAACAGCACTGGCAAAGAACCTGACAACTAAACGTTGCATAGCAATTCTCAAACAGTTAACGACATTTGACCGTGATTTATATAATATTTATCCAGAAAATTAAGACTTACCGAGTGATGTAATAACAACCAACGAATGAGCAAAGCTGCAGCGCGTGAGATGAAATCCCGTTCGGTATCGCGAGAGTCAAAATCCTGTGTCATTGAGGTAACCAACCTTCCTGCGCATGCGCACATTGCGCCGCACGGCCCAAAATATTGAGAATGTCCTCGAAAATATTTGGGTACATTTAATGCAATTCGATAAGATTTACCCATTATATTTTAATTTAATTGATGCCTAATATATTAAGGTAGTTTAAAATAATTTGCATGGTTGTATTTACAGCACTCAAAAATCCTTTATTACATTGTAACAAAAGTCACTCAACCACTTCATTTGAATACTACCTTCAAATTACATTGATTTTATAAAAAAAAATTCTTGCAATGTCCATCTTCTGAAATTGTACACTAAAATCATCCATACAGGGTACATGTATGTACTATCTACTTGGGAACATAAAAGTACTTCAAAAAGTACAAATATGTGCCATAAGGTCCAATTTTTAGCTCTATATGGGTACAAAAGTCCAGGATGTACCTCAGGGGACAGAAATGTACTAGAATATACAGAAATGTACCCCTACTGTACCTTTTTTTCTGACAGTGTTCCACAGTTTTGGAGCAGCAACAGAAAAAGCTCTGTCTCCTCTGAGCCTCTGTTTGGATCTCGGCACCTCCAGAAGCAGCTGATCAGCTGATCTGAGGCACCGAGCAGGAGAGTATGGGTGAAGCAGCTCAGAGAGGTAGGATGGAGCAAGACCATTTAAACTTTTAAAAACAAATAAAATAATCTTAAAATGAACTCTAAAATGAACAGGCAGCCAGTGGAGTGAAGCCAGAGTGGGGGTGATGTGCTCCCTCTTATGAACTCCAGTTAGAAGCCGAGCAGCAGCGTTCTGGACCAACTGGAGACGTCTGAGGGAGGACTGGCTGACACCAAGGTAAAGAGTGTTACAGTAATCCAGACGAGAGGTGATGAAGGCATGGATTACTGTTTCCAGCTGCTGCTGTGTAAGGATGGGCTTTACCTTAGCCAGCTGTCTGAGGTGATAAAAACTGGTCTTGACCACCACTCCAATCTGGGAAGAGGGCCAAGATCAACAGGGCAAAGTTCACAAGAGTCACTAGGACCAAACACCATCACTTCTGTTTTCTTTTCATTAAAATTTAAAAAGTTTAAAGGCATCCAAGCTTTGATATAAAAGTAGTGTAAATGTAAACAGTAGTAATAAATGTAAACAGTAGTAATAAATGTAAACAGTATTAATAAATGTAAACAGTGAATGTAAACAGTAGTATGACTATAGGCAGTGATGTAATACAAACATTAGTGCAAATATGAGAAGTAGTGCAAACTGAATGAGCACATGACCGAGAGTTTAGTGAATAACCCGTTTGATGACACAGAGTCCAGTGTTAAAATCTTTGTGTTGTGTGGTAATGTGTGAGAAAGTTTTTTGTGTTAAGGCAGTTCAAATGGGAGGGGAGGCAGAGCAGGCAGAGTGTTTAGCATCCTGACTGCCTGATGAACAGAGCTGTCTCTCAGTCTGCTGGTTCGAGCCTGGAGACTTCTCAGTCTCCTCCCTGATGGCAGCAGGCTGAAGCAGCTGTGTAGTGGGTGTGTGGGATCACCTGCTATGCAGAGGGCTTTCCGAGTGAGGTGGTTGCTGTGTAAGTCCTGCAGTGAGGGGAGGGAGGTGCCGACAATCTTCTCAGCTGCTCTCACGATGCGCTGGTGTATCTGAGGTGTATCTGAGGTGTATCTGAGCTTAACTTTTCCTTAATAAATGCACGTAATGTCAAATCAGCTGGATTTAAATTGTTTCCCTTTGACAGTCTTCCAAATGTGTGCGCGCTGCGAAAACCTTCACGTCTTTAAAATTGAACAAGATAAAACACCTTAAAAAATATACAGGTAGTCCTCGGGTTACGACGTTTTCGAGTTATGACGTTTCGTGGTTACGTCATGCATCTCCATTAAAAAAAAATGATTTTTTTTATTTTGAAAGCCGAGTTCTGAGTTCCTTCCGGTTTTGACGGCAGAAGCAGTAGCTTGACGGAAAAACACATAAAGACCCGCTCTGGACGGAGCTTCACGGCAGAACCAGTACATTACAGGCGGAGATTAAACGCTCTGGATAGAGGTTGACGGCGGTTTTACAACGGAATACGGCAGATGGACCGAGCTGATGGCGGTTTTACGTCGCAAACAAATATTGGACGGATGGACGGACAGAGGTAGGCCACCATACAGCAAGCTAGTTAGCCAGCTAGCTCCCTTTATGTGAATTGAGCCTGCTAGGGTGGAGGGAGATGATTCAACTTGCTCCTTCGTCTTTAAACAGAGGTTGACGGCGGTTTTACAACGGAATACGGCAGATGGACGGCACATGGACCGAGCTGACGCGGTTTTACGTCATAAACAATGGATGGACGGACGGACAGAGGTAGGCCACCGTACAGCAATCTATTGTAGTTAGCCAGCTAGCTCCCTTTATGTGAATGGAGCCTGCTAGGGAGGAGGGAGACGATTCAACTTGCTCCTTCGTCTTTAAAAACTGTGTTAGGATAGGCTAAGTGCTTGGTAACTGTACAGTACTGTACTTTTTTTAAATTAAATTTTTTATAATTTATTTTTTTTAGTATGCACGTATTTTCCGACTTACGTCGAAATTCGAGTTACGACAACACGTAGGAACGGAACTCCATCGTAAGTTGGGGACTACCTGTATTTGTTTGCTGACATTATAGTAAAAGTGTGTCTCAGCTGAACTTTTCTTAATAAATGCACTTTGACGGTTAAAACATGGCAAAATGAAACCGACGAAATAAATGATAAATAAATCGAATTTTAGCTCAAACATCTCCTAAAGCTTATCAGTTGTAAATGTCCATCCAGTGATTACTTTCTGTAAGTTTCATCAAAATCTGTCCTGTGGTTCATGAGCTATTTTGCTAAAAGTCAAACACTGAGGTAACAGTAGTTCAGACCTCCAGAGAGCAGGAGGCCGTGCTGCGACAGAGTGAGTCCGACCAGATGAGTCTGCTGTCAGACACATGAGGCAGAAAGTGGTACTGCTCCATTTTTTTCTTCAGAATGAATGGAAACGGTCATATCTCAGCCAAAAATTGGTCTAAAAAATATGGGGAAAAATCCATAAATATGTCGCTTCGCTCCATAAGTCGCAAGACATGCAAATTAGTAAAAAAAACTGTGACTTATACACCGGAAATATGGTATCTATAAAAATTAATAAAGTTTAAAGGGGATTATGAAGAAATACAAAAATGCTTCCAACTTTGATGTTTGCTTTAATTACTTGCCAAAACTCACAAAAACACTGTTATTGTTCTTAAACATCTTCCATAAGTTTTAAAGTGTTCTCACATAAAAAACTATTTCCTTTTTCAGGGAAGCTGTATTTTTAGCTAAACTTTACAATTCTGTGAAATAAAGCATTTGTTGAATAAAACTTGTTAATCTTTTGCACAGCTCACACAAGTGATCAAATGAAAGATACTGAACTGTAAGGATAAAACTGTCTGGAAAAAAAAGGATAATGGAGCAGCAAGGCCAACAATAGTTAAAGCTGTTGTCTCACAGCAAGAACGTCTCTGGTTTAAAACTACTTGTGGCTTTTCTTTGTAGAGATGAACAGGTGACCGGCCCACAGTGCACCCCACCTGTCGCCCAATGAATGCTGGATGTAGGTTTAAGTTTCACCCTAAACATGAAATGAAAAATGGGTAAAAATAAATAAATAAATGAATGGATAAAAAAGAATATTGTCCAGGTTGAAAATTTCCAGCAAACGTTAAGTAAAGTTTGTTTCTGTCAACATTAAAACAGTTTATTCAGTAATTTAACAGTTCAACTAAAACGGTCAAAGATACGTTTCTTTCAGGCTATACTTTGTTTCATTATACAAGTTTTTCATTACCTTTATTTATTTGCTACTTTTGAGCATTTCATTCATCAAGCTACAATTATGAGTATAAAGCAAAACCACCTGTCGGCAGCAGCCCTGTCTCCAGCCCTCTAATGCCCCTTTTCCACCGGTCGGCACGGGTCGGATATTACGTCATATGTGCGTCGCAGAGACCCACTTTACGCCTTCCCCACCGGATATTCCGTGCTACGTTGCGCCAGATTTTTGGTGTGGTTTCAGAGGGGTGACAACGCGTGCTCACCCGCGCCGGAAGGAGGAGTCTGTGTGGACTCGAGCTGTTTTCACGGAAGTGAGGGAAGCGATCACGGCAGGACTTTACATGATAAACACGGTGAAAACAATTATTTGTTTTTAAAATTATAGCAAAGATGGGTCTTCAGCTGAATGTGTCCTTAATAAAATCACGTACTGCTCAAAACTGCAGGATTTAAAAAAGTAGGATCGCCACGAGCAATGCGCGCAGGCAGCTTTATGTCTTTAAAATGTTGCTCAATGAACAGATATAAAAATATATTTCATAGCTGACTTTATACCACGAGGGTTCCTGATTAACCATCCTTTAATAATGTCACGGTGATCAAATCTGCTGCATTTAAAGTAGGTTCGCTTTGACTTCTTCCAAACCTGTGCTTGCACAACAAAATTTTTTTTATAAAAATTTGAATATTAATTCAAATAACTCCAACAGGTTACAGTCAGTATATGAACATGTTGTGATTACACTATATTAGTTTGAAAAATATCTGCCGTGTGGTTTTTGATATAATTGATGATATGTGTTACAAAGTACAAGGGAGAAAAAAAATGGAGCTAGCTTGACACATTTATGTCTATAAAACGTTGAATATTAATTCAAATAACTCCAACAGGTTAGAGTCAGTACATGAACATGTTGTGATTACACTATATTAGTTTAAAAATATCTGCCATGTGGTTTTTGATATAATTGATGATATGTGTTACAAAGTACAAGGGAGAAAAAAAATGGAGCTAGCTTGACACATTTATGTCTATAAAACATTGAATATTAATTCAAATAACTCCAACAGGTTACAGTCAGTACATGAACATGTTGTGATTACACTATATTAGTTTGAAAAATATGTGCCATGTGGTTTTTTGATATAATTGATGATATGTGTTACAAAGTACAAGGGAGAAAAAAATGGAGCTAGCTTGACACATTTATGTCTATAAAACATTGAATAATAATTCAAATAACTCCAACAGGTTACAGTCAGTACATGAACATGTTGTGATTACACTATATTAGTTTGAAAAATATTTGCCATGTGTTTTTTGATAAAATTGATGATATGTGTTACAAAGTACAAGGGAGAAAAAATTGGAGCTAGCTTGATACATTTATGTCTATAAAACATTGAATAATAATTCAAATAACTCCAACAGGTTACAGTCAGTACATGAACATGTTGTGATTAGACTGTGTTAGTAAAAAAAAAAAAAACAGTTTCTGGACTAAATTAACCACATTTTTCTTTTACAGTCAACAGAAGAAAATCACCAGAATTGAACAACCTCTTTGGACTAAATTAACCACATTTTTCTTTTACAGTCAACAGAAGAAAATCACCAGAAATGAACAACCTCTGTGTCATCTTCTTGAGGAAGCCGTGAGACACCAGATGGAAATTCGTTACTTCTGTTTGTCACTTCAAACTTTTCCTATTAAACGTTATATTTTCTTAAGTGGTGTTCTGGAACATTCAATTTCCTAAACTTATTTTACAATGTGAAGTGTGTATAGTGTTTAAATCCATACTGGAAGTTAAGAGAACTTTCCATTTGCATTTGACCTTTAAAGAATCATAAGATAAAGATTATTAGAATCTGCTCAACTGTTATTACGTTATAAATTATTTGGTTCTAGGATGAAGTCATACAAAAAAAGTCAAAAATTAAAAGTGGCCAAAGTCCTTTGGACAGTTTAAAGTTAAAGTTCACAGACCATCCATCTACCCATCCATCATCCATCCATCATCTGCGCCAGCAGCATGCTTTGCCAGGGAGACACACGTATCAACATCCACCACCTTCAGCTCATCAAAGTGTTCACAGACCATCCATCCATCCATCATCTGCGCCCAGCAGCATGCTTTTGCCAGGGAGACACTGGCAGTTTCAAAGATCACAGTGTGATGTTTTAAATCAATCATCTTTATTTGTAAAGCACATTTTAAAAACCACAGGGTCAACCAGTGTGCTGTACAATAACATAAAAGACAAGTTAATTAAAAACTATAAAAAGCATACAAAAATAAATAAATACATATACCAGTCTTACTGCAGGTGTGTTAACATGCCATAAAAGATAAGATCACGTGTTAAAAGCCAAGGAATAAAAGTGTGTTTTTCAAAGAGATTTAAAAACAGGAAGAGAGAAGGCCTCTCTGACACTGAACACTTCCACAGCAACTGCTCAGCTGATCTGAGATCGGGGAGGGCAGGAAGGTTGAAGCAGCTCAGACAAATATGGTTTTGCAACTTTATCAAGCACCTTGTGCATAACTAAATAATAAAATGTGTTTTTAATACATCTTTATTGTAAAAATAGTAAATTGGAAAATACATGGGTTTAAAGAAGGCAACAAGGTAGGATTATGAATTGGGTTTAAAAATTACAGCTCATGAGGTACTCATTATAGCATGACATCTCTTTCACAACATTCTGTCAAAGCCTTTATTGTGTTCTTCTTCTAGTGGTGGCTACTAGTAAATAGCTTGAGGGAACACTACTGCCACCATGTGGTAAGACGAGTAGGATTCTGGACCTCGCCCACAGAAAGGGTACACAAAAGCAGTGGAAACAGAACTACATGTGACCTGACCCGAACTGAGCCGATCTTAGCTGATCTGATCCGACATGAGCCGAGCGGTGGAAAAGGGGCATAAGCGAGAGAGGCCGCTCGTCAACTCCTAGTTGAAGGTGGAAACATCCGAGAACTCCCCAGCTCCAAATGAAAAAAACAAGAAACTACATATGTGTTAAGAAAGTTCATGCTTAATCATCCATGTATCAAATCCAATAATTCGCAGTCGGGTCATCTGGACAGTTTATTTTTTATAGAAACCTTTCACTCTCCATCCGGAGGGCATCATCAGTCAGAGGAGTTCCAGCAAACTGTTCTACTTGTGTGTTCTGCGCAGATTGTGCAGGTCGGAGCGTCGGATATATCATATCCGCTAACATCTTCTTCTGGTCTTTTATTTTTCTTATGTTGTGTCGCTGGCTGAAGAAAATGGGGGTCGATCTACGGTCCTGTTGCTATTTATATGGACAGAAGGTGGGGCCCACACAACAGAGTTTTGTCAGTGTTGGTGCTGTGTGAACCCACTAGCAACAGCCCTTAAAGGGCGAAGCCTATATGAAATAGAACAAATTCCGTGTGTGTCCACAATTTGTGATGTCAATTTGACTCCGTTGCACTGCTCAGACATAATTATCAACATCCTTCATTTTCATTTCACCTTTATTTAACCAGACATAAACACTAAGAACAAATTATTATTTACAGAGCTGGGCTGGCAGCACCAACAGGCACTTGTAGGGTCAAAGGAAGGGAAACAATACAGTTAGAATAAACAATAAAATATAGTAGTCAGTAACAAACATCACAGATTACATGAAAAGCAGTTCATTGTCAAAGATAAACAACATTACACAGCTTGAAAACATTTGCAAGTATCTTTAGAAATGTCTTTTTAACGATTTTTAAAACTAGAAACTGAGCTCGTTTTCCCACCTGATAGTCCAGTAGACTCGGTTCGATTGGGGACCAAAATTTGGACATTTGTTTACATTTTCAGCTGGTGTGTTTCACATCCACACTACACTGAGTCAGTCGAGCCAAACTGTTCCCCCCCTTTCCTCGCCTGTGGTGGCGCTGCACCAAAAACTACTGAAGGAAACAACACAAAAACCTCTGAAGAAGACACTTCCTCTTCTTCTGGAAAAAAAATGGGGTGGCGTCAAATTTCAGCGGTTTTAGATTTCTGTTATGTCATTTTTCAACAATGGACTCAGCATGAGCAGAAGATGAGGCGGAAGACCATGTAGAAAGTTGTTTTTCACACACTGAGACGGCTCTGTATGAGGTATGAGAAATGTGCATTTGTTTTGGTTGTATTTACCCAGAATGCCGTGCGCTGTGGTCCACTTCCCACTTTTGGAGTGGTCTCCGGTCCGCTTGCATTCACAATGCATTTGAACCGTGCCAAAGCTCACTTCAGCCGAACTGAGACCTAGGTTTTAAGGTGGACCAGAGTTTGCTTTTTTGGTCCCCATCAGAATTTGATTACACTTTCGCACCTCCCCAAACGAACCAGAGTTTCTAGGCAAATGGACCAGAGTTTAATTAAAGTGGATTAAACGGGGCTGGTGTGAATGCACCTTGAGACAAGTGAGTTCAGACTCAAAGTTTTTTGAAGCAGATTCCAGTCAAATGGAGCAGCAGAGGCAAAGCCAGGCTTGGTTTTTAGAGTTGTTAACCACAAATACTGAGACGATTAGGTGTTAACATCCGAAGCACCTGAAGGGGTTTTCTGTTGGATGATTTTTTTTCTGACACAAGAACATTTGTAGACACCCTTCTGTAATTGTATCAGTACCTAAGTCCTAATGCTGCATACTTTGATGAGAGCTCTATCCAAGACCTTCATGTATCTTCAGTCTGTGTGAGAAAAAAAAACAGCTAAGGAAACAGTGTAATAAGTGAAGTGTGTGCTTGCTCAGATATATGCTTTATGAATTTGTCTTCACGTTTTTTCTTACCGCTAGTGCAACTGAAAGTGGAGGAACGCTTGTTGGTGTGTATATTGATGTGTATTTGCATGTGCGCTGACAGCCTTTGAGCCAGTTCTCGCCTTCACTCGAAAATAAATAAATAAAAAGAACGCTTCCGGCACAAAGCAGCCTTCTGCCTCCCCCACCCCGCTCCTGAGCACAGACCCTGCTCCCGCTTCCTGACAGGAGCTGAAGGTAAGCACTAAAGACATCCTGACACACGTGTGTAAAAGCACTTTTGATGCAAGGAAAATGGACCACTTTGCCGTGCACAAACAACAGCAAAATGTCAACAGAACGTGAGGAGTCCGACGGGAGGCAACAAGGCAAGCCGGGTTCAAATGATATTACAGCAAACAAAACATGAGCGTCAACCACCAAAAGACCTTGAGTCTGTCTGCTTCAATCTTCACATTGTTTTGATTTGTGTCTGTATATCAAACCACCCTTTTCAGTGCGTTAAATGAAAAATGGGAAGAACGAAGAAAAAAACGGAATAAACGAAAGAAAAGTGTTTTAACACACCATAATTAGTTCAAATTTCTTACTATAAAAATGCCATGTTCTACTGAAAGACTAATAATAAATAAATAAATATACTCATGTTTAAACAGGAAATATGTACAATTCTAAAGTTATGTATTCATTTAACGCTAAAAAGATTTAGTAGTTATGCTGTCAAAGCACAATGTAAACGACAGTTAAACATTTAGAGACTCATTGCATTTATGTTAGTAGAGGTTCTTAAAAAGTAAAAGATTTAAACCAAAGATGTCACTCAAAAGATAAACATGGTTCTAATTAGCCACACTTCACGTTTTTCAATGTTTCTTGACTATTACCATATTTTTCGGATTATAAGGCGCACTTAAAATCCTTTTTTTCCCTCCAAAAATTGACAGTGAGCCTTATAATCAGGTGGCCCTTATATATTAATTCTGGTTGCGTTTACTGACCTCGAACCAATTTTATGTGGTTATTGTGAATGAGTTGAATAAAGTTTGACTTATTTGTAGGCCTGTCGCGATAAACCATAAATCAGTCATAAATGAAAATTATCAACCTCATTTTCTTTTACTGCCTTTTTCGTTTTTTCGTGTGTCTCTCTTTCTACTGAAGACACGGCTTGAACCGGCGATCTTCCGATCACAGGCCCACCGCCTCTAACCACTGCGCCCCCACTCCCAGGTTAAAGTCCCAGGTTCGAGCCCCGGTCACTGCATACCACGTGGTGTCTCTGGGCAACACACCTCATCCCCAAAATGCCCCGGCGCTTTCAATAGCTGCCCATTGCACTACCTGGTGGTGGATGGGTTAAATGCAGAGACTAATTTCGCCATTGTATAGAAACATTCAGTAATGACATTGTGTGACATTATTATTATTATTATTACTGTATTATTATTATTATTATTATTATACCATTACTATGTTGTTCTTTTTAGCTGTACAGTCATGCTTTTCAGTATGATCTTGCCTGGTTTTTACCAAAAAATGATGGTAAACATCTCTTCAAAGGTTGTTCAAATACATCTTTTCTGCTATTGTGCATGTCTCTGATTTGATTTAACCTGAGCCTCAAAGTTGCAAATATAGAAGAACAACCTGCAATGAACGTTCCTCCTGTTTCATCATTAATTATCTGTTTTGGGATTAGCTCTAAACATTATCTGTCAAAATAAGTTTGATTGCTAAAGCATCCGTGTTTTTACAGTAACTTCTTATATTAGATTACTTTTTTGCCATAAATATTAGAAACAATTGGAATGACGCTTTTGTCGAAAATGTATTGAGACTAAAATCAATAAACTTTTTACACTGAATTGATAAAAAAAATAAACAATCACACAAAGGTTTTATGTGTCTTTTTTCCACATTTTCAACTACCGTACATTGCTGAACAAGAATGACGGACTTTGCATATTCTAACAACATAAAAAGCTAATTTTTCTAATGGTTATATCTGATATATCAAGCCCTACCAAACCGCTAATTAAATCTCGTATATTTTTTACAGTAAACAAAAACAAACCAATGAATTTATCATCAGGACTTTTGATCACAGCTGAGAATAATTTGCAAACATTCAGCCCCTTGCTTTTAATTTTAATTATACATGCATGTCCAAAACTTGTAATTTTGTTTACATTTACAAAATTCACACATTCTATCGAAACGTTTCCCCATACGCTGCAGTATCTCCTCCATGTGTACGTTCAGCTCTGTTTCCTGTGAGGTTTCTGTGGTGAGGGTCAGAGGTCAGGGCCCGGCGATGCTCAGGAAGATAAGTGTATGCTTTAACCCAGGGCTACACCTGTAGGTCACTGCAGGGGATGCTAATCCCTCCGCCGCCGCCTGCTAATACTGATGATCTGCATCTGAGACCCTCTCCCCTGAGAGCTAGTGTTTGTGTGAGCCTGATGCTGGTGTGTATGTGAGAGCAGGGGCTGACAGATGAGGCAGCGGGGGTGGAGGGGGGGGAGGCAACTTGTGCCTGTCATGTGCGAATCAATGAATGTGTGTTTGTGTGTGCAGAATGGAGGATCGGACAAAATATTTCCTTGTGGGAGTGTTTATGTTTAAACAGGAATATACAGAAAAGTGTCTCTGGGAGGTGAACTGGTCCATTTTTATTGGCGTTTACCTCCAGAAGAGGCCTGAATGTTCAGATTCATGAGTGAATAATTTGTAACCTATTTTACACGGAGCCAAAACCCGGAAAATTTGCGCGAGCAGGTGGTATCTCGCTCGCCCTCCTCCCCGTGCCACAGACAGATGTGTCTGACTGCAAACATCCCCCACAATACTCTTGTCGTCTCTTGGGGTCCTCATTCAGTGTGTTGTACTGTTGTCTGGAATGAGAAAAGCAACACAAGACTTGTCATAACACTACTTTTTTATTGTAGTTTCTTGATATTCTCCCCTTTTTAATTGACATATTTTGTTAGCTCAATAAACAAACAAAAAAGGTGGGAAATGGAGATGAGTGACAGAGTATTTATTTTTTCCATTTATTAGATTATTATTATTAGATTATTGCAACAACTTACACAGATTTTAGAGATGTGTTTGCATGGCATTGTTTGTTACATTTATGTAACATTTGGTTTAATGTTAGTTAGTTCTTTTTGAATCTTTTAAATCCTAGTGGCAAATCATGATACTTTTAACTACACTTTTTGAATTTATATTGTGAAATTTTCAACGTTTTGTAATAGCGTCTGACCATTTTTAGGTTTTCTCATTTCACATGTGCAGTCAAGGGAAACAATTCAATTTATTCATATAAAAGTTGGACTTTTAGTTGTTGAAGTTTTACCACTACAGTTACAGGTAGCATAATAATTATAGTAAAAATGGCCAATGACTGCTTGTTATTATCTAGCATAGCAGTGTTTGGTAATGATTAACAAGTCAAACTATTGTTTGTAAAACCTGACCACACCTTGCAGTAATTTTATAGTCAACACTTCAATAGGATGTTTCCCAAGTTAAAGTGAACCATGTCATTTTAATTTTTTATATCCAATAAAAAGTGAAACCAAATGTAAAAGTTCTGACAAACAAAACTTCTCTTGCATTTTTATTACTGTTCAACTGACAAAAACAGATTCCCATTTTCTGGAAACACCGATACGATAACCTCTGCATCATGGCCCTTAATTCAAGTAGACGTAAAAACATTCCACTTTGACATGGGATACCCCTTCAATCACAATATGCCGTCAGTTAAAATCAACCTCTTTTAGGGAACTAAAAGTTATGTGATAATCCTATTTACATAATGTTAACTGTGAAAAGCCTGCAACTGACTTCACGTTTCAATATTTTATGCGTCGACAGAACCGACCAGAACTTATGACCAGCAGTGTGGAACAACAGTTTAAGAAACTAAAAGTTCATAATGATGAATTAATATAACCCGTCACATGGATGATGATGACAGTCCATCATGGCTGAACCATTAATTGAGTTTGTGATAATATCGCAATATGATAACACGAGATTTTCTAATCACAAAGGCTGCGATGTGACTGGTCATGTGACTTGCGAGTAATTGGAAAAGAGCGGGAGAAGCTTTAACCAGATGCACAACAGCGTCCGGCTCGACAGAAGTCGACACATCCGAGAGTTTGGTACCGTAGAGGTAGCACGTCCATTGTTTGGAATTAGCTTGTTTATTTAAACGAACCTGACTTGCTGCTGTGCTACCTGTCCAGATAACACCAAAAATCTTTATAAACACTTGAAAAAACACCACACAACCAGTGCTTCAGCTTTGAGTAAGCGAAGTATAAGGGATCACTGAGCCAACTGGTCCAGGTATTACTCCATGCGAAAATGAGTTGAAACGAAACGTGGAAATAACTTTAGCAGTGAGAGAGTTCATGGTGAAAGACATGATGCCAGTTAATGTAGTGACCAGGCCTGGGTTTACGGCTGTGTTCAGACACTTATATGAAGATCCATCAGCCATCCATTATCTTTTACCCACTTATTACTTATCAGGTTGCGGGGGTCACTGGTGCCCATATCCAGCAGTCACTGTAGCCGTTTACGCATTGGCCAGCCCTCAATGGCCCGGGGCTCCCCTGGGTGGCTCTGGGCCACCCGCGTTCATTACGCATTTGCCGCAAAGCCGCCTTGAAGTGGGTGGGCAGTTCTCTGGAAGTGGGTGGGGTGCTCTCTTCACGTGGGTGGAGTGTTCGTGTTTTAAGAGAGGAGACTCGGCAAAAAAAAAATTGTTAGCTGGATATATATATATTAGTGTTTCTGCGTTTAATTTTTGTTAATAACTGATCACAAATCAGCTTATGTTACAACGTAAATAACACGAAGCGCACACCCATTTCCGCCTTTCAGCGCGACCTGAATGTCATTAAACAGCATTAAACAATAACTAATATTGTCTAACTGTTGCGCGCAGCCAGGGTTTTAAAATATAACGAATAATCTCTAACTTTTACGTGCAGCTAAAATGTCAAGAGGAGTGATTGCTATATGGGCAAGTTGGACACCTGAAAATTCAGTCCGTCCGGATAGCTCAACGAGTTAATGCGTTGTCGTTTTGACCGGGAGAAGTGGGTTCGCTTCCCGCCTGGGACAAAGTTATTTTACTTTTTTTTTCTCTTTATTCACATTTTCTTTTAAATAAAAAGGAGTTTGTTAACCAAACAAACTCCTTTTTATTTAAAAGAAAATGTGAATAAAGAGAAAAAAAAAGTAAAATAACTTTGTCCCAGGCGGGAAGCGAACCCACTTCTCCCGGTCAAAACGACAACGCATTAACTCGTTGTGCTATTCGGACGGACTGAATTTTCAGGTGTCCAACTTGCTCATATAGCAATCACTCCTCCTGACATTTTAGCTGCACGTAAAAGTTAGAGATTATTCGTTATATTTTAAAACCCTGGCTGCGCGCAACAGTTAGACAATATTAGTTATTGTTTAATGCTGTTTAATGACATTCAGGTCGCGCTGAAAGGCGGAAATGGGTGTGCGCTTCGTGTTATTTACGTTGTAACATAAGCTGATTTGTGATCAGTTATTAACAAAAATTTAACTCAGAAACACTAATTCAGCTAACAATTGTTTTAGGGGTTTCTCGTTTCTGTAGTTAAATTTGAATGAAATTCAACCCTCGCGCTGAGGTTGTTTGAATGAGTCCCGCCCCTGCTGCAAACAACGAATCAAATGTGAGCAGTACATGACGTGAAACTAGCCCTGTCGGGCTCGGCTCGATGGAACCACGGTGAAGATGGTTCCAGAACAAGGGTGGATCCCGGGCGGAAAAGGTAAATGCGAAGACGCCGAACCCGGGTTAGAAGCTGGGAGAGCCGGGGAGGGCCGGCCAATGCGTAAACGGCTTGTGTGAGAGGCGGGGACACCCTGGACAGGTCTCCAGTCCATCACAGGGACACATAGAGACAAACAAGACAAACAACCATTCACTCTCTCACTCACCTAGGGGCAATTTAGAGTCACAGTCTAACATTCATGTTTTTGGTCTGTGGGAGGAAACTGGAGTACCCAGAGAAAACCCACACATGCACAGAGAGAACATGCAAACTCCACCCAGAAAGGTCCCGGGACCAGTATTTAATCGGGCGATCTTCTCACTGAGAGGCGGCAGCTCTACCAGATGCTTAACTAAACATGACACTGTTTGATAATACAATATAAAATAACATTTGTTAAAAAATGAATAAACAACAGTAAAAAGTGCCACCATTTTATTTATTTATGTACAGATAATTGACAATTACAAATAAATCAGACAAAGTGATTTTATGCTGGTAAATATAGATTTTCCAAGCAAAACACAAGTTGTAGTTATTCATTTATTTATTTAAACACAGCTCAGATATCTAAATTTTAATTGTACCCTTCCAAAAATCTCAGTTATAATGTGCCACTCTGCCTGTGGTCTACATCACAAAAAGGATCAGGATAGCCTTTCCCCCATTTGTAATGTGTGTAATATATGCTTAGGGCTGAAATGTAAGCGTAAGCGGTTCTGCTTCAGTCTTGCGACAACACTACCTCACTCCCATTTTGCTTCCTTCTCTCCAAAGTTCATGTTTTCATTGTTTTAAGACATAATACCAATTTTACGACATAAACATGAACAATAAAAGGAATTAAAACTCAAGTTTTATTCTTATCCATGCTTTTTTAAACAATTAATTGATGCTGATTCTAAACAAATCCAGTAATTACATGTCACTAAATATGTAATTAAACACTTAACATAGAACAGATTCACTGACAAAAACTCTCCGTTGCAATACATCATAGTCAAACATTTACAGTTGTAGAAGGGATTGCACATAAACGCTGAAAAGATGCAGCAAAAAGGTTGGCAGGGCTCTGAGAACAAGAATATTGGACTAATGTCCAGCTGGAAACACAAGTGATCAGGTTCGTCTTCAGGCAACACAACCACATCCAAACCGTGGTGCTGAACGATAATCATCCTGTCTGTAAACACACACATCCATATTTTGAAGGTGTATCCCAGGCGGCCTCTTCAAATCATCATGTATGTGATTTCAACCCCACAGAGAAGGGAAAATTGTTTACTTTCTTCATTGAGGCGCTGGATGAGTTAAGAGCATGAAGCTAAATGTACTACAGTCTATGGCAGAAGAATAAACATTCTCTTTTATAGCCCGAGGACCCACTTTTCAACTGTCAAGCATCTTTTAATAATTAATCTGTTTAATACACACACAACATCTGCTGGGTACAACTCCGATCTCCAATTCAGACTGATGGGTGCAGCTGCCACTGTTGTGATCTACTGTACAGCTCTGGAATAAGATAAGATGTTTGTTGCGCCTCTCCTCTGCTGTACACAGACAGAACACCTATGCATTCTGACATACACCATATAGACACCATGTGTACAAACTTGCACACGCTTCTACTAACCAGACGCCCCTGACTATGGGCCTACTTTCCCTATATGTATTTCTCGTTGTTGAGCAAGCCAAATGGGGATTGTGTAAATTAAATACATTTCTTTTTCCGGCAGCAGAGAGAAATGATGCCAGATTAAGCCCATGAATATATACATGGGCCAGGGCTGACCTGTCTCTAGACGCCTGATTTCCCTGGAGGGGTGCTGACATAGTGAGGGGCTCCAGGAGTGTGTATAGTGCATGTGTGTGTGTTGCTTGGTGCACCTCAGAAAGAGGTGAGGAGATCTCCTGAACAGGTCCAAATTGAGCTTAATCTCATTCCTCATTGTGCTGGAAAAATGTCAGTATTACCTAGATTATTACACCTATTTATTTCTTTACCTATCAGAATCCCTCGTTCTCAGTTTTATGAGTGGGACAAATTGATATTGCGCTTTATTTGGAGGGGACAGAAACCTAGAATTAAATACTGTACAGGACTCTAATAATTAGGAAAGAAAAAGGGGGTTTGTCACTCCCAAATCTTTATGATTACTACCTCGTAGCTCAACTCAAAACAGTAGTGCAGTGGTGTGATCATACTTATGAGCAGTGGTGGGCACCGCTAATCCAAAAATTTGTTCCGCTATTTCTAAAGCGCTTATTAATTTATTTAGGTCCGCAATTTCAAAAGCGCTTATGTCTTAGAAAAGCTAGCGGAAGCTAATTCCAAACCGCTAGTTCAATTCAACACTTGGTAGCCAGCAGATTTGATGGCAAACTACTTTTTTAAATCCAGCAGATTTGACCATTTCGTGTAACGGTTAAGCTCAGGAACCCTTGTGCTATAAAGTCAGCTAAGAAATATATTTTTTCTCCTCAAAGAAATAATTGTTTTCACCGTGTTTTCTTGTAAAGTCTGTGCGGGCTCGCTTCTGTGGCCGGCCGCCATTTTGAGCAGGGCAAATGAGGCGCTGACGCGTCGCGTTGGCAGCTGAGAAACATCCATAAGTTCACCCTCCATGTTAAAAACTCTTCGTCTGACACTTCGAAAACAAGCAATAAGGCTGCAGAGTAACACACTGGTTGCTAACTGCTATATAGAGAGAGCGCTCTCTCTAGCCAATAGGGCTCCTTAGTGCGGGGGCTGCTTTTTTGACGGACCACATCCGGCGCTGACCGGATATGGTCCATGAGCAGTCGTCCGGTTGATTTAAGAGCCCGTAAATAAGTTTTTTTGTTTATACTGATAGATAATTAGTTATTAGCGGTACTGCATTTTAAATAAAAATAGCGCAAATCTGCTTATGAATTATAAAAGTTAGTCAATCTGCTATAGCGCTAACAAATTGTTTAGATCCGCTATTAGCGGATTAGCGCTTTAGCGCTCTCTGGCGGTCTGATGCCCACCACTGTGTGTATGTATATATATATATATATATATTAAAGCTTTATAAACCCTTCACACTCTTACAATGTTCTATACTCTTCTTAAACCTATGTCATTTTAACAACATATTTATATGTACTGTACAGTAGCTACTGTAAAGTTTTATAAGGCTGACAAATCGTACATTTTGTGTCTCTCTTGATGGCCATAGGTCCTCATCTGCTCCTCTTTCATATGGTGTTCCACAGGGCTCAATTTTGGGCCCTGTTCTTTTCCTGTTGTATCTTCTTCCTCTTGGCTCCGTCCTTCGAAAACACGGGATTGCCTTCCATTGCTACGCAGATGATACACAGATTTATGTACCGGTAAAGAAAGCAGACCACACTTCTCTCCAGTCTTTGCTTCTATGTTTGGAAGATTTGAAGACTTGGATGTCTCTAAATTTCCTGAAACTAAATGAAGACAAGACAGAGGTAGTGATTTTTGGGAGTTCCTATGGGAAGTCTTTGCCTGTTGACTGCCTACTGACTCGATATATAAAGCCAGTTGTTACGAATCTGGGAGTAAAGATAGATGCAGATCTAAGGCTGGATTCTCACATCAGAACAGTTGTGAGATCTAGCTTTTTTCACTTAAGGCAGTTAGCAAAAGTGAAACCAATTCTTTCAAGGCAACATTTTGAAACAGCAATCCATGCTTTTGTAACCACTCGGCTGGATTATTGTAATGCTCTTTATGCTGGCTTAAGTGATTCTTGCATTTCACAGCTGCAAAGAGTTCAAAATGCTGCCGCCCGACTTCTAACAGGGACACGGAAATTTGATAGTATTTCTCCTGTTTTGGCCTCTTTACATTGGTTACCAGTGTATTATAGGATTCATTTTAAGATACTTTTGTTCGCTTTTAAGGCTCTGAATGGCCGATCTCCTTCATATTTGACTGAGCTACTACAATCTTACACTCCCTCCCGTTCTCTCAGATCTGCTGACCAGCAGCTTCTGAGGATTCCAAAAACTAGACTTAAGCTCAGAGGTGACCGTGCTTTTTCAGTGATTGCCCCTAAACTCTGGAATGACCTTCCGAGTGACATAAGACAAGCCTCGTCCATTGTAGTTTTTAAGTCTCTTCTTAAAACTCATCTTTTCTCTTTGGCTTTTGACGCGATCCGAGATGTTTGATTTATTTTATTGTGTGAAACTTTACTGTTTTAATGCTAGTCTTTTATCTGACCTTTTTAATTTTGTACTGTATTTTTTTTTTGTACTGTATTTTATGTTTGTGTACAGCACTTTGGTCTCACAGTTTTATAAAGTGCTTTAGAAATGAAGTTGGTATGGTATGGTATGGTACTCACTAGCTTTGGTCTGGCATGTTCGAGTTCTGATTGGCTCTTTGCAGCCGTTGAGCACCAGATGCTTTTGTAGAGAGCCCGGCCTTTGGAAAGCTAGCACAAAACCACACAATGGTCTTGATCGAGTCCAAATAATCCAGAAGAATCCGGATGAAAAAATTCTGGGTGAGCTCCAGAGAAGACACTGGACCTCCAAGCAATGGCCTCCCCACTTGAGAAGCTCATGAGCCAGCAAACAGCGCTCAGGCTGGCCGATAAGGCTGGAGGTAGTCCTGGCCCAGTTCTGATCTCTGCATCCACTGAGGTGACGCCACTATGAATAAGGACCAAACTTTTTAGTCATTTTCGGATTGGATCAAAACTTTCCCTCCATTTTGGCAGAAAGCAGCGGCTGGAAGCACTTTTGTCTTCTGGGTAACGTAGTTCTTTTGGACTGGCAATACAGTATAGGTTTATTGAAAGAAAACTACAAAACGGTGGCGCCTGTCCAAAGTTTTTTTCTGTTAACTTTTTATCCCATACCGTTCCAATCATGTGAGTAATATTAAAGTTGGCAATTGTTGAAAAGCCTCAAAAGAGCGAGTCCACAAATGTCGAACCTCAAAGAAGCGAGGGAATACTGTACCATGCTCTCCATCGTACAGAAGGAAGGGAACATCTGGCCTGTTTTCAGCTCACAATTCAAAGGTCTGGCTTTCTGATGGTATGGGGATGCATTAGTGCTTCTGGCATGGTCAGCTTGCACATTTGGAAGGCACTTTTAATGCAGAAATGTTTTTACAGGTTTTGTAACTTGCTCCTATCAAAATGATGGTACGTCTTTTTCAAAAGAGGTCATATTTTTTCAGTAAGACTGTTCAAGTGCATCCATTAGATCAGCATTAGTAGTAGAAAGTTTTAGGTAGGGCTGGGCCATATCATATCATTCATGATAATACCGGTAAAAAAAAGCTTGCCCGGGCAAAAAAATGATATCATGATATGCTAATTTCATGACGTAATACTTCAGGGCACCCCACCCCCTTAACAACTGAGCGCGTCAAATGACCAAACCGAACTGTGCACCTCCCCTCCATCTGTCTGTACTGGTGTAACTCTAATTAGTTGCGCGCAATACTAGCTAGCTAAAATGCTAAAAACAAACAACGCGCATCTCAGCTGTCTCTCCATCCAGCCCGAAACTGCAGGTACAGACAGCTCAACTGTATCTTCCTCCCCCACACACCGCTCTGAGCTGCCAGTGAAGGCTGCATCTCCCCCGCTCTAAACTGTCTGTACAAACACGCGCAGCTCAACTGTCTCTTGAGTTCTACAGTCAGTCCATGGACCAAGAGGCAGGTGATCAGAGACAGATCAGTTAAAAAAATGAATCAGAGGAATGAATTGTTCCTGCAGGAACAGAAGCTGAAACACCAACAAGCTTCAGGGTCAGCTGATAACCTTGTTACAAGTTCTGGAAGTTAGACTTCATTTAAAGGCAACATATTGTGTTGTAAGTTTCATTTATGCTCAACAGATTTTAAGCTTCATTTTATTTTTATTTTTATTTATTTTTATTTTATTTTTGGGGAGGGGGGTGGAATTGCACCTGCACTTTAGTTTTTGTAGTGGTTTTTGTTGATCTATATTTTGTGCAGACTTTTCCATCTAAATAACATAAATACCATTTGTATTTTCATACTTGGAGACTGAATACTTTACTAAATAAAGTAATTTTGGTAAAATTACCCCTGGATGATTTATTTATTTATTTTATTTATTTTATATAATACTGCAAAGCAACATGTTGTTAATTTTGTCAAATAAACAACTATGATTTCTGAGGGGTTTTTTTGTTGTTGTTTTTTTATTATATCACTAAATTTATCGATATCGTCAGAATGCTTTGAAATATCACAATATAATATTTGAGCCATATCACCCACCCCTAGGTTCAGGTGCTGAAATGCCCAGTTTACCATGTTCCCTCATTTACATTTTACTCGTCTTAACTGTTTTGGAACTCAGCTCATCATAAACTTGCAGGAACTCCTCAGCTAGTTGGCTTGTCATGTTTAGGCAGAACAACACTGCACATCGTTAAGCTTTCATTTTACTTTTCTCTCATTAGGCGTGATGCAGTCCTTAGCTGGCTTCTTCACATACTTTGTGATCTTGGCTGAAAACGGCTTCCTCCCCCTGGACCTTATTGGGCTCAGAGTCTTCTGGAACGACAAGTTAATCAACGACCTGGAAGACAGCTATGGACAGCAGTGGGTCAGTCCTGCTCTCTTCCTGCAGTTGGCTTATTCAGATTTCTGTGACAGAGAATGATCGTTTTTGTCTCCTTGCATGCATCAGACATTTGAGCAAAGAAAGATTATAGAGTTCACCTGCCACACAGCGTTCTTCGTCAGCATCGTGATCGTGCAGTGGGCCGACCTGATCATCTGCAAGACCAGGAGGAACTCCATTATACAGCAGGGAATGAAGTACGTGCAAAAAAATAAAATACATAAAACTTCACATTTAGCAGCTAATTTAGCAATCCTGCTAAAAAATAATGAATGCAATATAAATCCAATAATAAATAAATAATAAATCCAATCTTAAATCTAGCAAATAATAAATCCAATCTTAAAAATAATACATTATGAGATCTCTGAGGATGACTCTTGGCTACTGCCACATCAAATATGAGCTAATATTAACTTTATAAACTGGCTGAGTTATCGTCATGTCTGTGTTTACTAACTGGAGGTTATGCACCATAACCAATGTTCCCCGAGGGAGGGAACAAAGTGCAACACAGAATATATGGGAATTGCGCCACGCGCGGTTCACCTGAAGCATTACAATCACGCCTTTTAAGGCAAGTGAGGCGTCTACGTCTCCAGAGGCCACGCCCCTCTGGAATAAAAACGGAGGACGCCTCACGTTCTGCCTCTTTGCGCACTTCACCTTCGCTTGAAGCTGAACTGTTCTGGATTTTTTCTTCGTGGGATCATTCTCTCCGGCTAAACTGCCCGACCAGAGGCGAGCACGCTCCCTACCCAGGGCGTCGCGAGAGAGCACCGTCCCGCGAACTGCTCGGTTTTCTAACCGAGCACCAGAAGAACCGCTGTTTCACGGCTAGCTAGCTTCTGCTAACCTAGCCGCGCGCTCTCTTAGTTAGCTTCGTCTAACGTGTTAGCTCCGTCTAACAGAGGCGCCTTCATCGAACAGCTCGACTAACTACAAAGAGGACAACTCGATGCCTTCCACCACCAGAATGGCTCCCGAGAAGGCTAAGAGGAAGTCAAAGCACTCGGGCAAGGCTTCAGGACCGGCTAGCCCCGGGTCACGGCCCTGCCCGAACGACTGCAGGTTCGTCATCGCCTCTTCAGATTCCCACGAGGCCTGCCCAGTGTGCCTGGGTATGGTTCACGCCAAGGCTGCTCTAACCAACCCTGACTAAAGTAGATGTCATTTTCTGCATTCTGGTGTATTTCATCAGGTTGTTAAACATTATGGGTTGTTAAACATCTACGTTTACCTACATTTTTATACACTTGATTCAATAACTTATTTTAGAAAGCAACAAAAAGTAGCCTGACCAACAGCACTCTCCTTGTGTGAATAAAGCATACTCCGCTTCTCTCATGCATCCTATCCCTCTCCCCTCACTTGACAGTTCTGAGCGTAACGCTTCTCCTCTGAATTCACAATCCTCCTTGTTGTGGTCCTCCTCCACATGTGAAACCTCCAGGTCTTTCAGTTCATGGTGGTTGGCTGTGGGCTCCTGCCCGGGTACAACAAACTGGTTAGCTCAGCACTCACCCACACCACTCACACCTGCTCCAGTACTATCTCCATTCTCCATGGGCACTGCCTTCATGTACTTCAATTCTAGGTTAAGTTGTACACTGAGAATACTTTTTATTATGAAAGTAAATTGGACTGTCACTGATTTTATATTTAGTTGTGCTTTTTAATTATATTTTTGTGTTTTTTATATTTATCCATGACTTTACCTTTAGGAGCAGAGATTTTTTTAAGGTTAGAAGCGGAAATGCTTACTTGAAGGGGCAGCTCTTATATGACATTAGGAAGCCCGTAAGTGGCTGTTATGTTTAAAATTAGTGTTTATGTAAATATTTTCAGACTACATATCCAATATAGATTTTTTTCCATTCAAGGCAGTCATATTTGTTCATAACTTTATTATTACTAAGCCTGAGAGTTACCGGATCCAAGTAAACAGTTACCGGAACACGCCTTTTCAAAATCAGAGGGTTCCCGTATTGTGTTCCGGCAAGATTCAGCTCAAATTAAGCCCTGGATATTTCTAATGCGGTTTGTCCCTTAATTTACCAGACAGTGATGCTACGGGACAGGTTATTACCACACAGTTTATTTTAGACCCAAATGTGTTTTGGGCACAGCTGTGATTCTGTGTCCATCTCCCATTAATCACTGCAGAAATCCTCAAAGTGGAAATTGAATCTAAACAACACATACTGATACACAATAAGCTTTACACTGAGAAACATAATTTATGTGTGGCTCCTAAACCACTGGGACATGAAAAGCAAGCAGCATAGGTAACGCAAAAAAACAATAAATAAGAACAAAGATGAAATTTTAAAAAATTCATTCATCCACTGCAGCGTGATCCGTCAATGTATTTGCATAAAACCTGCTCTGGCAAAATGTGCTTAAAAGTGTTATACAGGAAAATTACATACCAAAACACAAAGCCATTGATGGTAAATCAAAGATTACATCACATAAAATTAAAATGAATAGTGTATTATTTGAATAAATTTGTATAAAAATGCCAGCAATGAATAAAAATGGTTCCAAGAACATTTTTCAACTAAAATATTAATTGCTTCAGAAAATTTGTCAGGTGTAGCCATTCATTAGAATGGGTGTTGTATGAAATAAAATAATTGTAAAAAATAGTACTTTGTAGCTGGTTCTCTTTTTGCATCAAGGTTCTTGCTGTTCTCTGTGTGAACACTGAATCCCAAAAAATTTGTTGATGCAGATGAAATCCATTGTAATACAGTATTTGACAAAAGTTTAAAGAAAACCATATTCTAGTTTTGGACGGGGCAACATTGTGGCTCAGTTGGTAGAGCTGTTGCCTCTCAGCAAGAAATTCACTGTGTAAAATCTTGGCTTTGTGGAGTTTGCATTTTCTCCGTGCATGCGTGGACTTTCTCCGGGTACTCCGGTTTCTTCCCACACACCAGAAAACATGCATGTTAGGCTAATTCTTCTTCTTCTTTAGACTTTTCCATCTTCAGGGCTTACCACAGTGAGTTATCCTCCTCCATCGCACTCTATCCTCTGCGTCCTCTATCCTCACTCCACCTCCATGTCCTCTCTAACTGCATCCATGTAACTCCTCTTTGGCCTTCCTCTTTGTCTCTTTCTTAGCAGCTGCATTTTTAACATCCTTCTACCAATATACCCATGGTCCCTCCTCTGTACATGTCCAAACCATCTCCCAGTTGTTCAACCTGTACTGTACCTCTGATGATCTAATTCCTAATCTTATCCATCCTTGTCGCTCCTAAGGAGAACCTCAACATCTTCATGTCTGCCACTTCCACCCACAACCCAAAAGGAAGAAGTGTGTAAAGATAATAGATGGATGTATAGCTTTGATCAGTCAGAGAAAAGAAGGACAACATGAATGAAATTGTAACATTTTAAATTTTTGATAAAACGCTGGTTAGGAACTCATTTTTATTTATATTTTCCCCCACAATCCTTTAGCAGCCAGTTAGGGATGATGAACTCTATTTGATTATGAGTTTAAAATGCTGTGCTGCAAACCCAAACTTTTCAGAAAGACATTTGTTTAGACAGCTGAGGTGTAACTGAAGCACAAAGCTCAGTGAATAATCAAAGTCAAAGTCAAAGTCAAAGTCAACTTTATTGTCAGATCTGCAATATGTACAGTACAGGACATACACAGGACCGAAATTGCGTTTCTCTCAGTCCCTCGGTGCAACAGTAAACATCTAAACATTGAAACACTGAAACATATAATAATAGACATAAGCATAAAATAGTAAAACTAACACTGTCCTGAGTTTTTTGCATAGTGGTATAAGAGTATGAAAATTTACACCAACTCTAAAACTAAAACATTAAACATTTAATGAACATAATATTGTCCTGAGTTTTTGCATACTAGTATAAAAAAAGAGTATAAAAAGTATAACTAAAATAAACATCTGTATAATGTATAATGTATGACAAGCTTCCATTGCAACTGATGTTTTGTCACACACACACACACACACACACACACACACACACACACACACACACACACACACATACACACACACACACAAATGCATTTTCAGATATCTGTACTTTTAAAACTGTATGAACGTCATTGTTGTGCTGTTCCCTCACCAAAAAGAAGGTACAGTAATTGGAATTGAGAATTGGGAATTGGAATTGGATTATGGAAGGGTTTGGAGAATGAAGTTAAAAATGCCAAGTCAATGTGTACATTTAAGAAAATGATCAAAACTGAATTGTTAAAAATATATATGAAGTAGCGTAATGTGTATTGTATTACCGGTAGTTAGAAAATTAGAAAGTGTTATTCGTTGTGTTCTGTTACTGGAAGATTATTATTGTTTGAACAGATTGTTTGAAAAAATGGGCAGATATAATAAGATTTTTTCTTCTTTCTGCTACCTTTCATTTTTTTATATTTTGTATGTTATCATTTATGGGATTGTTTTGTATTGTATTTTTTTAAATGAACAAATTTATAAATAAAATAAAATAAAGTTCTGATGTCAAACCAGCTGAATGACTAATATATGCTCATACCATTTATTTTAACTGGTACTTCTAAATTAGCAGTTTCTATGAAGGCACATGTGTCTGTCTATCTTTAACTTGCCTTACTTTTCAGTCAGTGTCAGTTCCACTTCTAACTGGGCGCTGGATTCATATATGGCAACACAAATTGGATTTACAATGAATTTCATTATTCTTAAAGGAAAATTTCAGAATGTTAAACAATAAAATGTGTCTTTTCAGAACAAGAAATAAACTAAAAACTGATTTTTTGGGGGAGGGGGGGGGGTAGGTTGTCAGCACTTTGTTCATTTATTTTCCTTCTCAATTCAAGGACCAAAAACTTCAGGATTAAAATAACTTCCTGTTACTTAAATGAATCCAATCCACTGTCGAACATTTTAATGTGGATCTTGCTGTTCCACACTAAAAACATGGACTTGTTTTGACCTTTTAAATGAAATAATCAAGGGGATCAGTTCCCCCTCCATTCATCACACACAACATTAATCTGCTACCTAACCCATAACTCTGAAACCTGATTATCATTCTATTAGAAACACAATCCTTTAAACAGAATTAAGACAAATAGGTCATTTGATTGTGGTTTTTGTGCCAACTCGAGGTTCTACGCTCCACTTGTACTGTACAAGGTCACCTCTCCTGTCTGCACTCACTCAAAGCTGAAAACATCTCCTACCTGTACAAGCTACCAGACAGGGGGAATGACCCAGCAGCTACAGCAATAAACACACTCCTGATTGGGACAAGGATAGACTTAAAAACAAGAAGGTTTACTTACTTTTATTAGATCAGGGCAGTTTAAGTGTATCTGAAACGTTAGTTATTCAGAGCTATTATATTAGTCTGAGTGGTATAAACTTAAAAAAAAAGTTTAAACATTTGAACACAAGCAAACAATCTTACTCAACCTTGTTAGACCAAAAAAAAAGAAGTGCACTGATGTTCGCCATTGCTGAAGGATTTGAATAGTGAACGTTTGTAGTTACTACCGTATTCTCCGGCGTATAAGTCGCACCTTTTTGCCTACATTTCTAAGCCCTGCGACTTATAGGCCGGTGCGACTTATACGTCGATTTTTCCAATATTTTGGTCATAATTTGACTTTGGTCAAAAACTCCAAAAATGGTGCAGTACCAGTTTCGGCCGCTATGGGCGCTAAGAAACCCTTTACAGTACCTACACTGTTGACATCTGCCTGGTCCAAAAATGGTGCAGTGACACAGAAGATGAAGACTTCAATGGTTTTGAATAAATAAATAAAAACCATAAAATAAATACAGTATCTGTTTCTGTCATCATTTTAAACTGAGACACGTTTTTTACTGTAATGTCAGCTAATAAAAATATATTTTTATGTGTTTATCTTTAAAGATAAATGATGAAAGACACAAAATATACAAAAATTATGTTCATTTATTAATGAAAAGTTCAACTAAGACACATCAAACAAAATACTGTAGTTTTTATGTGATAATCTTGTCAAAAGTCCTTCCAAACAATTTGGCAGCCAGTCCAAAATAATGTTCATTTATTAATGAAAAGTTCAACTAAGACACATCAAACAAAATACT
>JBBPBX010002756.1:64535-87883 GCA_038048925.1 Garcialebias charrua | reverse complement strand
AGTGTGGCTGTATTTGTCCTCATTACTGTACTCACAACCTCTTCTTGGACCTACTCCCCCAGGTGGGACAGGTCCATGGAAAAGTTAAGAGTTCAGTTCAGTCATCACACACTTCTTAGCTGGAGGTGATCTCTGGTGGATTTCCCTGAACAGGAAGACGTCAGCTGCTACCTCTGTCCCAGACTGGAAATAAAACACAAAGAGGTAAAAAACATAAGTTAATAAGACTTTGATTTTAAATAAAAAAGATTATTTATATTATAATAATAAAAGAACAATACCTCTTCTTTAACGGTTGAATCTCTCACTCGTCATCATCAGGGCAGAGCTTTAATCTGCTCCAGGACTTGTTGACAAAATCAGTTTTAGCTTTTTCATAAAGAGCTGAACTTTTTGAAGTGTCATAGCGAGGATCAATAACTTTAACGCCTGCATCATAAACAACATTCAGACTTAGATTCAGAGATTTAAAAACTCATACAGTTTGTGTTATTGCTCTGGACCGATCTGAATTACCTGATGAAGTAGTTTAAATGCAGCTGCTGTTAGCGGTCTTTGCAAAAGCTGCTGTTTCTTCGTTCACGTTCGGACGACGTAGTTTCCAGCGCGTTAACGTTAGACGTGTTGCTGCTGCAGATCCAGTCTTCATGAAACAAAGTCGACACACAGCTTTGGATGTATGCTCGTCTTTTCACAAGAAAGCCATAACGTTAACAAACAGGAGACCGCAACAAGATGCTAACGGCTAAATGCTGCGCGTGCTGCGCGATAATAGCTCCGTGCTGAAAAGCGCCCAAGAAATTTTGTTCCGCGGTGCATATATTCCCTTGTTAATAACATTCAATGAGTGAAAAAATAACCGAAACGGTACGAAGGTGGGCCGAACCTAACGTGCCGTACCGAAACGGTTCGGTACACCCACGTGTACCGTTACATCCCTAGCAAAGACAGAACCGAGTTGGACCGGAACCGAGACCAAGAGCTGCTCCTGTTCTGCAGAGCTAGTTATTAAAATTTAGTAGCTACATATACAATACAGTAGACCCTCGCTACTTCACAGTTCTTTTATTTCAGACTCGCTCTATCATGGTTTGGCTTTTTGATAGATGAGCCACATGATCGGCATGGAATTTTTATTTAAAATACATTTTAAATTATTTAGCCTCTGCTGCATCTTTGTGCAGCCCAGAGCTAAAGAAAAAGTGTCCTCCTCCACCTTTGTGCAACCCATACTGCAGGATAAACTTCCTGCTGCAGCTGATCAGCTGTTCTCCGTGTAGAACGTAGAAGTGGATGTGGCCAAGAGTGCTTGCAGGTGGCTGAGAGCAGAGGCAGGGAGCTGAAATTATGACATTCTGTGTTCTTTTAGAGTGATTAGAATTTTGAAACATTTAGAATAGTACAAGAGTGTGGGAAGGGTTTAAAACACCTTTAAATACCGTATTTTTCAGAGTATAGGTCGCACCGGAGTATAGGTCGCATTGTCCAATTATTACCAATAGATTGGAAAAATCCCTAGATAGGTCGCACCGGAGTATAGGTCGCACCTACGTTTAGCTCTGCTGCAAATGTCTGCCACAGGAGCGCACAGCAAGGCTTTTAAGAAGATTAACACTTAAAAACAATTATTTGTTTGATAAAAATTATAGCAAATATGTGTCTGAGCTGAACTTTTCCTTAATAAATGAACGTAATTGTGAAATGAGCTGGATTTAAAAATTTGTTTCACCGAAAGTGATAAAAAGCCATATACTGTACAGGTCGCACCTGAATATAGGTTGCAGGCCATGAAAAAATGATAAAAAGGTGTGACCTATACTCCTAAAAATACGGTACACTGCCTGGCCAAAAAAAGTCACCAACAAAAAAAGGGTCATACACTAATATTTCGTTAGACTGCTTTTGGCTTTGATTATGGTATGCATTTGCTGTGGCATTGTTTCGATGAACTACTGCAATGTCACTAGTAGGGGTGTAACGAGATCTCGTACGAGATCTCGCAATATTAAACTCCCGCGATATCTCTCGTCGAGAGGTAACGTTATCTCGCGAGTCGCTAATGCTAGCAGAGCCCCTAGCAAGTCAGCGTCACGGACAACATGGCTTCGCCGGATGAAGTTGCTATAGAAGACGCCCCAACTACTGATGGAGGGTCCCGGTGCCGCAGACGCCTCTACATTGATGGAGGGTCCCGGCGCTGCCGACGCTGCCCCGGATGTAAAGACACACTTGTGTAAACACCGGTGTGACCGGTGTTGCCAGATAGAGTCCCACCCACCCAAAGCACTCTTTACCCGCAAAAGTCAGAAGGAAAATCGCGGTGAACCGCCCAATCTGGCAACACTGGTGACGGCTGCAGATTCAGTGCTGATGCGGAAATTTAGCGCACGCATTAGTTAATATTTATGTTCAATTTTTGGAAAGTCCTGCGTGAATATCTATTTTTTTAAACAAAGTTGAACGTTCTAAGGTCTAAGGAGATTCAATCAGTAAAATGAAGACATCAGTTGAGTTTGTAATACATGTTAAAACAGAATAAAAGCCTTTTTGCGACATAAAACCGATCTTTGAAGTTTTCTTGAACTAATATTAAAATCTCGTCTTGTTCTCGCGAACTCTGTAATTTGTCTCGTCTCGTCTCGAGAGTTTTATGTATAGTTACACCCCTAGTCACTAGATCTATTTCTATCCCATGTTGCATTAATTTTTCACCAATATCTTGCATTGATGACTAGGCATTAGTGTTGTGCGATATGACGATATATATCGTGGGGACGATAGAAACGGGTCTATCGTGCTACTTTCCTTCTATCGTCTCTATCGTGATAAATAAGAATAAAAAAATAACTGTCGCAAAGAAGCTTCATATTGTGGTTTTGCAAGATGACTGCACTGCTTTATGTTTGACGCACGCGCGGGTTTGCGACACATGCTTTACGTTTTTAAACTAAGACGCAGGGGCATGAAGCCGGTGTCACAACAAGGAGAAACAGCTGCACAGGCAGTCCAAGAGGAAGAACTTTTACCAAAAAGAGAGGGAAGCTCACCTTGTTAGCTTCCATTATTTCGCTCCGCTGAAACTCGGAGACAAAATGGGTCCAGAGGACACAAACCCAGAGTCCAACCGGGTCCGAACTCTGGTCCAGTTAACCAATACAAAACAGACCAGAGACACAACAGAACCGCAATCAAACGCAACGTTTTCTCTTTTCTGTTTCTTGCCTTGTTTACTCCAGCTTCCAGAGCGGATTTCTTCTTCGTGGGTTTTATTAGCAGCCGTTGTTTTACCGCCACCTGCAGGAAAAATTTGGACCAAAGTAGAAACTCAAATTTTACTTGATTTTATCACTTGTTTTATTTGATTTTTGCTTTTGTTGCACTTTGTAGCACTTTGAGATTTTTATTAATGAAAAGTGCGTTATAAATTAAATTTATTATAATTATTATTATTAACTCCTTTTCTACTTTGGTCCAAATTTTTCCTGTACACACACACACACACCATGTTGTATATATCGTGATATATATCGTTATCGTGATATAAAAAAGTCCATATCGTGATATATGATTTTTCCATATCGCCCAGCACTACTAGGCATGATAGGTGCATCACTTCACCCGTCTGTCTTCTTACCCTGACGTCACTCTGGAACAGGGTAAATCTGGACTCATCAGACCACGTGACCTTCCATTGCTCCATAGTCCAATCTTTATGCTCCCTAGCAAATTGAAGCCTTTTTTATAGTTAGCCTCACTGATTAGTGGTTTTCTTAAGGCTACACAGCTGTTCAGTCCCAATTCCTTAAGTTCGCTTCGCATTGTGCGTGTAGAAATGCTCTTAGTTTCAATATTAAACATAGCCCTGAGTGCTACTATTGTTTTTCTTCGATTTGATTTCATCGACTGATTATCTTTATCAGATGTTTGAAATAAAATTCGATGTTTTATAGACGTAAATGTGTCGCGGTTAGCTTAGTTGATTTTACCTTGTACGTTTGAGCAAATAGCTCATAAACCACACAGCCGATTTTTTTTCAAACTTACAGAAAGTAATCACTAGATGTACATTTACAAACTGTTAGCTGTTGGAGTTATTTGAGATAAAATTCGATGTTTTATAGACGTAAATGTGTCGCGGTTAGCTTAGTTGTTTTTCCTTGTACTTTTTCAAAGCGAAAAAATTTAAATCCAGCAGATTTGACCATTACGTGAATTTATTAATTAGCAGGTCTGAGGTCTAAATGTCCGTTTTGGTATAATTTTGAATTTACCCTTATATTTCATCATAAAAACTATTTACCTATATTGTTTGGTAGGGCTGTGCGATATGACGATATATATCGTGGGGACGATAGAAACGTGTCTATCGTGCTACTTTCCTTCTATCGTCTCTATCGTGATAAATAAGAATAAAAAAATAACTGTCGCAAATAAGCTTCATATTGTGGTTTTGCGAGATGACGGCGCGGCTTTATGTTTGACGCACGCGCGGGTTTGCGACACATGCTTTACGTGGTTAAACTCGAGAGCAACAGAGACGCAGGCGCATGAAGCCGGTGTCTCAACAAGGAGAAAACAGCTGCACAGGCAGCCCAAGAAGAATAACTTTTACCAAAAAGAGGGGGAAGCTCACCTTGTTAGCTTCCATTATTTCGCTCCGCTGAAACTCTGAGACAAAATGGGTCCAGAGGACACGAACCCAGAGTCCAACCGAGTCCGAACTCGGGTCCAGTTAACCAATACAAAACAGACCAGAGACACAACAGAACCGCAATCAAACGCAACGTTTTCTCTTTTCTGTTTCTTGCTTTGTTTACTCAAACTTCAGAGCGGATTTCTTCTTCGTGAGTTTCATTAGCAGCTGTTGTTTTACCGCCACCTGCAGGAAAAATTTGGACCAAAGTAGAAAAGGAGTTGTTTGTTTGTTAGTTTATTCATTTATATGAAATACAACAATTAACGTATTCATAATAGAAAAAATAATAAAATGAAAGGTAGCAGATGAAGAATAAATCTTATTAAATCTGCTCCTTATTCATCTAATAACAGTTCAAACAATATTTTCTATAATAACAAAATAAGTAAATAACTCAGTCAATTTTCAATTCACATATATCACACATTAAATTAGATTCATTTATTTTTTTTAGCAATTCATTTTTTACCAGTTTCTTAAATACAAGGAATGATTTGGCTTCCTTAACATTTGTCATTTGGCATTAAGTCATTCCATAATCGTACTCCTTGAATTAAGGTAGATCTTAGGTAGATCTAGTTTCTACTTTGGTCCAAATTTCCTTGTTCTTTTTGTTCACATTCTTATAATTGTAACTATCTGTAGTAAAATAATAAAATAAAAAAACTTTGGTCCAAATTTTTGCTGTACACACACACACACACACACACATCGTGTTGTATATATCGTGATATATATCGTTATCGTGATATAAAAAAGTCCATATCGTGATATATGATTTTTTCCATATCGCCCAGCCCTATTGTTTGGGATCATCTTTTTTAGCACAACCTCAGCTTCATGATTATACAGTCTTTGTTTCATTTTGACAAAATGCATTATCACATTGGAGCAAAAATAACAAAAAAATCAGTTTTAGTAAAATATTGATATGTTTACTATGAAATTCACAAAAATATTTAACGAACCATTTTGACAGCCTAAAATGAAAATTGTATTGGTATATTTTAAGAATTTGTGTACAAACTTAGTAAAAACGAATTAGTATACATATTTTTACATCATAAAGTGGGCAATTTCCCATGCGTGTTTTTACCACTACTGTATTTACAATTTGGGTCAAAACACCATCTCCATCAGAAATTCTGTGTTTTTTTCCCCACTTTCATTCAGACAGACCAAAAACAAATTACAAACTCTTCACACACACTATTGCACACTAACTAATAAAAAAAAACTGCAATATCTGAACTGTCAATGGTGCTTTTTCTGCAATTTTTCTAGCAGAGTCTTGAAATTTGTCCCGAACCGCGCCTCTGACGTGATGGGGCCTTCGAGCAGGTCTTTCTGCAGCCTCTCAGGCATGGATGGAGCGAGGCGGAGCCAGGTGGGCCTCTTCGTCATCCAGGCGGTGGTGAGGGAGAGGTAGACCGTGGACGTGGCGCAGAGGTTCAGGATGACGTCAACAGCCTTGCACAGAGAGCTTTTCGTCTCCTCTGGCAGGTCTGTTTCCTCCAGCCTCTTTGAGATGCTGTAGACCAGTAGGGCGATATTGTTTGCAGCTGCCGCCTGAAACGAGCATTGGTGGGCTCTGTTTGAGAGCTGGATGGTCGTCTGGTCATGCTTCCCAGGAGGCACCGGTCACTGGTCCATCCTGGGCGCTTTTGCCCTGAACGCCACCGCAAGGCTTGGCTCCAGAGGGGGAACCGAGGGAACTCCGCTCGGTAAACCGTCCACTCTGGTGATGGAGGCGAAGGTGGAGACAAGAGCCATCAGCTTGCCGGGCCCAGTTGCAGCCTCGTTCCAATGTGACGTCACAGCTGGAAAGGAGGGCCAGATAAGGTCTAGGCAACGAACTGGGGCAGCGTCAAAAACCTTCCCGCCAGATCATCCGATGGGACGGGGAAGAGGAGGGACAGAAAGAATCCCTCAGCGCTAGCTCAGCCTCCTGATTTATGCCAGGCAGTTTCAGAAGGAGAGTGACTGCAGCTGGTAGCGAAGCGGTCACCGGCGTATAAAAAAACCAGAGGTGGTTGAACATCCGCTCGACCATGCCTCTTAAGGCCGGGGCAGAGCAGAGCGTCCTCCCAATACGCCACACTACGGCACATTCTGTGCGCACCCGTTCACCGGGCAGAGCTCTGCTTTCTTTAACACGTTAAATGCTCGCGTTCTCGCTCCAAATCCTTGTTGTAATGTGAGCAGCTGCGCTTGGAGGGGACAAACTGAGGTCGCTGATTGGTCACTTGCTGACACGCCTACTGAAATGATTGACAGCTCATGATACAAGCGCTGGCTTTGGTCCAGACGAGCAGCTGTTCGCTCCGCTGCTCCCACGGCGGTCTTTTATCACTTTATATGTTAATATAAACTTCTAAAAAATAAAAACAGGGAGCGCTATTCCAGCAACCCACAGCCTACCAGGAAATATTTAAAACATCGCGCTGCCAGGTAGGACATGAATTCATTCATTTCAGTCATGGAGTGAACGGAGGATGAAGCATTACTCGACTTTAGACAAAAAAACAAAAGAAAAGGCCCGATCAGCGATAAAGAAGAGGAATTTAATTCATTTGTGTAACATACAAAACAGTCCGGCGCCGGGGAAGTTTATAAAATTGGAGCTTGGCGCGTTCGCGCGAGTGTTCAAAGGCTTGTGCAAGCGGCGTTCGCACGGCGCTCACACAGCGGGGCGTTGCGCTCGCGCCAGCGCACAGGGTCTACCCCGGCCTTTAGCGGTGTTTGGTGAGGGAAAGACTCTTCTGTCAACCTGTGGAAGAGTGCCCTCTGCATCCCGCAGGCTGACCATTCGTAGGTCTGTAGAGCTCGGTTCACTTTACATGTAAAGCAACCCAACTCTTATCTACTTTAGAATGCCCACAATAAACAAAACTTAACATATTTATACATAGACTAATAATTTTATCTAATTAAATAAAACTGAAATAATAGTCATTGTTCAAACTTATCTTGTAGCCTTGAAATTCAAGAGTTTTTGCTTGCCAGGCTCTTTTAAGTATGTCCTCCTTGGTACGGTAGCTTGAAAATTTAACCACAAAAGAGCGTGGAGGGGCTCCATCAGGAGGCTTAGCAGCTGCTGCATGGTGTGCTCTTTCTATACCCAGCATGGGGTGGCTAGGGAGGCCCAATGTCTTTTCTAGTAGAGTCTCTACAAAGTTGTTGGTTGATGGAAACAAATCCTCTGCCCCCTCCTTCACTCCATAAATCCTGACCTTTTCACGCTGTGAGCACCCCTCTAGATCCATTAGTTTAGTTTCATACCTCATCTGCTTCATCCATCCTTTTGCCAATCCCATTCAGTTCCCCTCTCAGTGCATTAAACTGTTCATTACTGTCTTCTGAAATCCCTTAGTTCTTTCAAAATAATGTCCATGTTGGCCGGGCGGCCTTTCTCATTAGCATCCTCCATGTTGCTGCTGGCATGTGACAAAGTATCTTCCTCCACTTCACTACATTCCACCGTCATGTTTTTCTTGAGTTTTTTGGGCATTTTTGTTTTAAGTTTATTGCCCAACTGTTTTAATCTGTAAAGTTCCAAGTTTCGAGTTAATTTAGTTGAGTTAAAATGCTAAAGTCGGGAGCTTGCACTCTATGCTGCCATCCCCTGGCTCACCAGACCGGAAGACCGGATTTTGCATCTTTGATGGAAATCTATCAAGCCATTTGTCCATTACCATATAATGGTCTCCTCCAAAAATAATTTCACAGTTTAAAGTTTCAGTATGTAACATTTTTAATAAACATATTTCTTCACTCTGCCACATCTCCTGACAGACTGATGTTAGCCAGGTAATCTCTGAAAAAAAAAAAATTGTCCCCTTGCTTCTCCAGGTGGTAAATAAGCATTTCTAAAAAGAAAAAGTGACCCGCCATTTTCCAGCCAATAAAAACAGAGTTTTTAATCAGCCAATAAAGCTGCGTTCCAGTTGTCCTCAACAGAGCTTCTCACGCCCCAACCCACGCCCCCACCTGTCCCAGCCCCAGCGCCGCGCACATTCTCGTTCAAAGGATTGGAAAGCGATGCAGGACTGTTTTGTATGTGACACAAATGTATTAAATTCCCCTTCTTAATCCCTGATCAGGACTTTTTTTTTTTTTTTTTTTTCAAAAGTCAAATAATCGCTTCATTCACCGCTCTGTACCGCACACTCTGCTAACTGCAGAATGAGGAAGTGCAGTTGTCACGAGTGAATTAAAGTAGGGTTCAAAGTTGCTGCTTTTGGCTCTGCTGATTTTGGCTTTATTTTATTTTTTTTATAACGTTTTATTAACATATAAACACAGAATATCGCAGCGGCTCTGAGCAGACAGCAGCAGGGGGCGGAGCAGAACTCAAGTTCAACAGAAGCACGCACTGTGGCTCCACCTCAGAGACATATATGGCTCTGAGGGGAGGTAGCTGAATGCTTTTCCCTTGTTGAAAATATTTCTAAGTCCCAGCGTGCTCCAGAAATCGCAGACACCACCTTTAAATATATTTGAGACAGGCCTTTTAAAGCATTGCTCAATTCTGTAAATGTTTGTTTTTTGTGATAGTTGTAACCATATATACTGTATTACTGTATTATAAAACAAACCTCTAAATATGCATCATTCACCACCAAACGTTTACACTATAATTTGTTATAAATAAGCAAAATCAGTTGTTTTTATTGGTAACAATTACAAGTTGTTAGTTTACTTTCAGACATTGACGAGTACAATTGAGGCAGTTTGTCTCACAATGGCTATGGATGGATATAAATTCAAACTTAGTTCATGTGAACACTACATGCTCTCGTCAATATTTAATTTATTTTTGTGCATTACTGATAAAACAGCTTGACAAATCTCAGGAAAAATCATGTAATATTGGATAATTTTCCTCGATAAATGACCAAGTATAATATTTTGTCTCATTTGTTTAACTGGGTTCTCTTTATCTACTTTTAGGACTTGTGTGAAAATCTGATGATGTTTTAGGTCATTTTTATGCAGAAATTTATAAAGTTTTAAAGGCTTCACAAACTTTCAAGCATCGCTGTATGTGTGAATTTAAAGTTATAATTGTGCCTGATGTTCACGTTTTCTGTGGTCCCTGCAGATGTTCAGCAGATGGTTCTGATTAAAGAAGCTCCTGAAGTACAGATGCTTGGGGTGGATCAACAGGATCCAGAGACCCTCAACATAAAGGAGGAAGATGAGGAACTGTGGACCAGTCAAGAGGGAGAGCAGTTTTGTGTGAAAACAGAGACTGATGACCCCGGGTTTGCATTCACTGCTGTTCCTTTGAAGAGTGAGGAAGATGAAGAGAAACATCTATTTTTACAGCTTCATCAGCACCAAGTAAAAGAGGAAGATCTTCCAACCAGCAGTTCAGCTGACCAGATGAAAGCATCAACTGGTGGAGAGGACTGTGGAGGAGCAGAGACTACCAGGAACCCAGATCTAAATACTTATGGAGATGATTGCAGCTCTTCAGAGACTGAAGTCAGTGAGGATGATGAAGGTGATGATGTGAATGACTCTGACTCTCAGCTAAAAGACTTATCAGACTCTGGGTCAGAACCTGAAGACGGTGACAAAGACTGGAAGAAGAGCAGAGCTCCTGAGTCAGGCGTAAACACTGTCAACAAATCTTGCAGCTTCACTGAGCATGGGAAACAATTTCACAAGACAAGTCAGTCAGTGATGTCTTCAAGTTGTTTGGTTGTCAAGGAATGTGTTGAAGTGAAGAAAACTGGAGGCTCAGTCGAGAAAAGACAGTCAAGACAGACCTCATTTAGTTGTAAAGACTGTGGAAAAAGATTTAACAGAAAGGGTGATCTAAACAAACACATGATAGTTCACACAGGACAGAAACGGTTTAGTTGTAAAGACTGTGGAAAAAGATTTAACAGAAAGGATGATCTAAACAAACACATGATAGTTCACACAGGACAGAAAGCATTTGCTTGTGATCTTTGTGGACAAAGGTTTGGACAGAAGTCACATTTAAACACACACATGATAGTTCACACAGGACAGAAAGCATTTGCTTGTGATCTTTGTGGACACAAGTTTGGATATAAGTCACATTTAAACACACACATGATGGTTCACACAGGACAGAAAGCATTTGTTTGTGGTCTTTGTGGACAAAAGTTTGGACGGAAGTCATGTTTAAACACACAGGATTGTTCACACAGGACAGAAAGCATTTGCATGTGATCTTTGTGGGCAAAGGTCTGGATGTAAGTCAAATTTAAACAAACACATGATAGTTCACACAGGACAGAAAGAATTTGTTTGTGATCTTTGTGGAAAAAGGTTTGGATATAAATCATCTTTAAACAGACACATGGGGATCCACATCAGGGAAAAGCAGTTTAACTGAATCCTTTGTTTTGTCTTTTTTAATCTCATATAAAATAAAACATTCCTTTCAGTAATGTTTTTTCTTGTACCTTTATTACCAAAAGTTTGGTATTTACATTTAACCACTAGGTGGTGCTTTGATTTTTAATATGAGAGCTTCTGTAAAAATCTAGTTCAACTTACACCAGAAGAGGTACATCTTTCATGGTTAGTCACTGAGGAGTCCCGTCTCAACGGTGGACGACAGGTGCAAACAAGCTACACACAGCTAAATGCACAGCAAACAGTTAAAACGTGCTGCAAACACATGAATAATCCTAACTCCTAAACAAAAAAAACAAATGCAACAGAAAAAAAATCTTCAATCACAGAAAATAGATGAAGAAACACACAATCAAAAAAAAAAACATGCTGCAAATACCAAAAACACCAAAACAACTGAAAATAAGATGTGCTAAAAACAACAACAACAAAAAATATAATAACACTAGGGCACTTGTCCACCAAGTCACATTAGACCAGACCCCCTGTAAATACATTTTAGCTGAGCTGCCACTTTCTAAAGTCATAATACTTTCATAGTATGCAAGGATAAATAAAATGTCTCAAGTAAAGAGAGGTTTTGGTAATGTAATGAAACAAAAAGTAGCTGCTGTTAAAAGTAAAGTAAGGCAGAACATTAAACATTGGCAAGACAATTGCTTTAAATGATGTAATTTGCAATTTCATAGGAAAACCAGAGACAATACTGTATATTCCGATAAACATGAGAAAGAAAGCACTAGATAATTTTGCCACAATATGAAATTGGAAATGGTGAGTAAGGTTATCAAAACAAGCAGTAAGTCCAGCTAAGATGATCTGGCCTATTTGTAAGATCTGCCAATGTATAGTAGAAATACTACACTCTAAAAACTGCAGGGTTAACAACCCAATATGTAACCCAGTGCTGGGTCAAATTGGACCAAGCAAACGCTGGGTTGTTTTAACTGAACAGGGTTGGGTTGATGGTTTGACCCAGCAAGCTGGATAAGGGCAACTACCCAATGATTGAGTTAAATTGACCATTGTTCAAAGTTAGTTACCCAAAATTGAGTTGAAACCCAACAAAAGGGTTACCACCATATTTTTCTTTTAAAAATGATATTTTTTATACTTTAAAATCCACCATATAAAAAAATGGATTAAAAACAATCATATTACCTCAAAAGTACTTTTATTTCCAAATGATATGGCAACATAATTCATATATGAAAGTTTCAAGGCAGACAAGTCAAGACAGTATACAATTCATTAAAACAGCTCCCTTACTTCAGTTCATTCTTTGATTACAGCTCCAAAAATACACATTTATACACAATAAATAATTTAATGTAAATGGTTTTATAGCAAACACGATAAAAAAACTCAGCCATTTAACAAGTGACTATATCAGTACTTTAGTAAAATGATAACAGGAAAAACTGTAGGTCAGAACATTTAATGATTCTTTATGAGGAACATTCACCCTTCCATTGCAGCTAACTGGGCCCTCATTAATTTTATTAGATTTGATTCATGTCCAGGGATTCCATAGATAACAATTTGAAGAAAATCCCAAACTGGGCACATGACTTTGTTTAGTTTACATCAAAAACACAAAAAACTTTAAAACAGCCATCAACAGCAGCACCCACAAGAAATGGATGCTCCATAGCAGTTCCATTTATGATAACAAAAGCTTGGGAACAACATTGCCTGTCCCCAAGCTTGAGTACGTACAGATACTCTGTTGCTGCATCTTCAAGATCCTCCACCATGTGTGTCCCAACCTGATGGAGGGAAAAGACATAAAGCAAGCCATTAGTGATTTAAAACATAAAGATGAACATTCCCCATTAATAATTTTCTACTGATTCTTGTTTGATATAAAACCTCACTATTGAATATGACACACTTACAGTTGAAACCATGTATCTATCTCTCTATCTACCTACCTACCTTCCGTACCTACCTACATACCTACATACCTACATACCTACATACATTGTGGAGTTTATGACTATTAAATGCAGACCATTCTATTTACCGAGGGAGTTTACAGCTGTTATGGTTGTTGCTGTATATATCCCTCCAAGCTCCATCAGCAAAGATAGAAGTGAGGCACTAAATGAACTATATGTGCACATCAGTGAGCAACAAACAGCCCATCCTGATGCTTTTCTCATCACGGCTGGTGATTTCAACCAAGCAGATTTAAAGAGTGTTCTTCCAAAAACATACAGAAACATAAACTTTGCAACAAGAGGAAAAAACACGCTGGACCAAGTTTACACCACCATGAAAAATGCCTACAGAGCCATCCCCCTCCCCCACATTGGTGCTTCTGACCATATCTGTGTCATGCTAAAGCCAGCATACAGGCCGCTGGTGAAAGTCACAAAACCAGTCCGCAAGCAGATACGAGTGTGGCCAGAGGGGTCTTCAGAGGCACTCCAGGACTGTTTTGACACCACAGATTGGAGTATGTTCAAAGAAGCTGCTACCACAAACAACACCACATGTCTCCAGGAGTACTCAGACACTGTATGTTCATACATCACCAAGTGCATTGATGATGTAACCAACCTTAAAACCATCACTGTTCGGGCTAACCAGAAGCCATGGCTGACAGCTGAGGTCCACAGACTCCTGAAAGCCAGGAATGCTGCCTTCAAAGCGGGAGATCAGGTGGGCCTGAGGGCAGCCAGAAACAACCTGGACCGGGGCATCAGAAAGGCAAAGAAGCAGTATTCTGGGAAAATAGCTCACCGTTTCAAGGACAGCAGGGATACACGCAGTCTGTGGCAGGGAATACAGACCATCACAAACTACAAACCACCCCCCCAGACCTGTGACAGCTCAGCCTCTGCGCTGAATGAACTGAATGAGTTCTTTGCTCGGTTCGAGGCAAGTAACAGCACACCAGCACATAAACTCCCCCCCTCTCCTGATGGCCAGGTGCTGACGCTGTCCTCAGACAGCGTAAGGCGATCATTCATCAAGATTAACGCCCGGAAGGCCTCTGGTCCTGACAACATACCTGGTCGTGTGCTGAAGGACTGTGCAGGGGAACTCGCAGCGGTCTTCACGGACATCTTTAACATCTCACTGAGCCAGGCCATCGTCCCCACCTGTTTCAAAGCCACCACCATCATCCCTGTCCCAAAGAAGGCAACGCCCGCATGCCTCAATGACTATCGCCCAGTAGCACTCACCCCCATCCTGATGAAGTGCTTTGAACGGCTAGTCATGAAAAGCATCACATCTGTCCTCCCTGCCTCCCTGGATCCCTTCCAATTTGCATACCGACCTAATCGCTCAACCGACGATGCCATCTCCTCTGCCCTTCACACAGCTCTCACACATCTGGACACGAAGGACTCCTATGTTAGAATGCTGTTCATCGACTTCAGCTCGGCATTCAACACCATCATCCCCCAACAGCTCATCCTTAAACTGGACAGTCTGGGGCTGAACACCTCAATGTGTAACTGGCTGCTAGACTTCCTGACCGGGAGACCACAGACAGTGCGGGTCGGGAGTAACACATCTAGCACCATCACATTGAACACAGGGGCCCCACAAGGATGTGTGCTGAGCCCCCTTCTATTCACCCTGCTAACACACGACTGCACACCATCATACAGCTCCAACCACTTCATCAAGTTTGCGGACGACACAACAGTGGTGGGTCTCATCAGCAACAACGATGAGACGGACTACAGGAACGAGGTGAGCCGCCTGGCCTTGTGGTGCGGACACAACAATCTCACTCTCAACGTGGAGAAGACAAAGGAGATTGTTGTGGACTTCAGGAAGAGGGATGCCCAACATGCCCCTCTGACCATCAACAGCACCGCAGTGGAGAGAGTAGACAGCACCAAGTTCCTGGGAGTGCATGTCTCAGAGGACCTGTCCTGGAGCAGGAACACTGCATCACTGGCAAAGAAGGCTCACCAGCGTCTCTACTTTCTCCGCAAGCTGAAAAGGGCTGGAGCTTCAACCCCCATCATGTGCACCTTCTACAGAGGTGCCATAGAAAGTGTCCTGACCAGCTGCATCACTGTGTGGTTTGGTGCATGTACTGCATCCTGCCGCAAGAGCCTCCAGCGCATTGTGAGAGCAGCTGAGAAGATCGTGGGCACCTCCTTTCCCTCACTGCGGGACCTACACAGCAACCGCCTCACTCGGAAAGCCCTCTGCATGGCAGGTGATCCCACACACCCACTACACAGCTGCTTCAGACTGTTGCCTTCAGGGAGGAGACTGAGGAGTCTCCAGGCTCGAACCAGCAGACTGAGAGACAGCTCTGTTCATCAGGCAGTCAGGATGCTAAACACTCTGCCTGCTCTGCCCCCCCTCCCATTTGAACTGCCTTAACACTAAAACTTTCTCACACATTACCACACAACACAAAGATTTTAACACTGGACTCTGTGTCATCAAACGGGTTATTCACTAAACTCTCGGTCATGTGCTCATACAGTTTGCACTACTTCTCATACTTGCACTAATGTTTGTATTACATCACTGCCTATAGTCATAATACTGTTTACATTCTCTGTTTACATTTATTAATACTGTTTACTTTTATTACTACTGCTTACATTTAATTACTACTGTTTACATTTACACTACTCTAATATCTACACCACTGCTGATACATATACAGTGTGCTCTGACCGGTCTTATTTAGGGATGCCCAATGTGCCTTACTGCATATGCCACTTTTTGCCTCTATAACAACATCAACTACTACCTCATACATATACTGTGTACATTAACTCATACGCTGCTTTGCCACTTTGCAAATGTCAATGCTAGAAACCTTTAGTTTATTTTAGTTATACTTTTTATACTCTTTTTTTATACTAGTATGCAAAAACTCAGGACAGTATTATGTTCATTAAATGTTTAATGTTTTAGTTTTAGTTTTAGAGTTGGTGTAAATTTTCATACTCTTATACCACTATGCAAAAAAACTCAGGACAGTGTTAGTTTTACTATTTTATGCTTATGTCTATTATTATATGTTTCAGTGTTTCAATGTTTAGATGTTTCAATGTTTAGATGTTTACTGTTGCGCCGAGGGACTGAGAGAAACGCAATTTCGGTCCTGTGTATGTCCTGTACAGTACATATTGCAGAACTGACAATAAAGTTGACTTTGACTTTGACATACATAAAATAAATAAATAAATAAATGTCCATTCCTTTCATCTGTGTATGTTCCCATACACAGACGAAATTCGGCTCTGCATTTAACCCAACCACCACCAGGTGGTGCAGTGAGCAGCCATGGAAGGCGCCTGGGGAGCTGGGGAAATAGTGTGCACTCATAGACACCCCAAGGTGTGTAGTGGCCGGGGTTAGAACTCGAACCTGGGTCCTTCGGGTTTCAAGTCGTAAGCTCTGCCACTACACCATCTCTTGGCCCCACATACATACATACATACATACATACATACATACATACATATAAAACCTTACTGTAATTTCCCATAAATATTATCACAGTTCATCACAACTATGTTTTGTAGTTCTGCCACCTCCTCCCTAAAATCTGGGGGAATTTAACATAACATGGGACCCTCAAATAGCCAGTGTCACAGAAGTCACACAATATGATACCCATCATAAACCTGTCAGAATATGTGACCTTCATTTCTTGCTTTTATCTCAAAAATGATGTTGTATAAAAATGACAGATTTGAAATAAATGCCCCCAGATTGTAGTGAGGAGGTGGCAGAACTCCAAAACATAGTTGTGATGAACTGTGATAATATTTATGGGAAATTACAGTAAGGTTAGGGTATTAAAAGAAGGTATTAGAATATTAGTGTTAGGGTCCAGGCTCAGGGACCGTGGAAAGAACCCATTTGCAGACAGGACTCAGGAGGCAAAGTACAAAAATAAATACTTTAATTGTTCAAACAGAAAAAAGGCTGACAATGGCAGCAAAACTCACATAACTCAGGGAACTCAGGGAACAGGACTAGGATGAACCCAAAACGATGACGAACCGACAAAGACAGAACTCACAGAGGAACTTATATACACACAGGCAGGGCTTGGGACAAAGGTGAAAATAATCAGACTAATTGCAGCACAACACCAGGAAGGACCAGAGTGAACACTTGGGGAAGTAATAAATAACAGACCAGGGCTAGGGAACTAACTAAAACATGTAACATGAATAACTAAACTGGGACTGAACAGGGAAGTAAACTAAACAGGAATTTAACTAATCTGGGACAGGACAGGGAAATAAACTAAATCTGAAATAACTAAAATGGAGCAGGGTTAGTTGAATGGAAAACACATGGAAAGTCCAGGAGAGGGAGCCAACCTCACAGTGGGAACAAAGAGCTGACTAAACAAATACAACACAGAAACAAAAACAGAAAGCTTAACAGGGCAAGACAAAGACACTAGACAACTGAGAGGAGACAAAGAACTAAATTAAACTCAAGAGAAGACTAAAAGAAACAAACAGACAGAACACAGAAACACTAGACAACAGACCATGACAGAACCTCCCCCTCAAGGGACGTCACCTGACGTCCCACAAAGCACAAACACACAAAAAACACAGAATGGGCGGGAGGATGGGGGAAAACACAAGGACGGAGGGCCAGAACAACCTAAACAAAAACCGACAGGGCAAAACCTAGGCAACGTTCAAAAACAGAAGAGTGGCCGGGCGGGCGGCCGACCGGGAGGCCATCCATTGCCAGGAGCCAGGTCAGGCGGTCGACCGGGAGGCCGTCCATCGCCAGGAGCCAGGTCAGGCGGTCGACCGGGAGGCCGTCCATCGCCAGGAGCCAGGTCAGGCGGTCGACCGGGAGGCCGTCCATCGCCAGGAGCCAGGTCAGGCGGTCGACCGGGAGTCCGTCCATCGCCAGGAGCCAGTCCAGGCGGACGTCCGGGAGGCCGTCCCGCACGAGGAGCCTTGGAGACCATAGCAGACAACACGGGGACCAGAGGAACTGCAAACGGCGAAGATGAAACCCTAGGAGCCGCAGACGACAAAGGCCAGACCTCAGGACAGTAGAAGACGTGAGGAGGGTCCTCCAGGACCCCCTCGGTACAGGAGAAGACGTGAGGAAGGTCCTCCGGGACCCCCTCGGCACAGGATACAGGAGGAAGGTCCTCCGGGACCCCCTCGGCACAGGATACAGGAGGAAGGTCCTCCGGGACCCCCTCGGCACAGGATACAGGAGGAAGGTCCTCCGGGACCCCCTCGGCACAGGATACAGGAGGAAGGTCCTCCGGGACCCCCTCGGCACAGGAGACAGGAGGAAGGTCCTCCGGGACCCCCTCGGCACAGGAGACAGGAGGAAGGTCCTCCGGGACCCCCTCGGCACAGGAGACAGGAGGAAGGTCCTCCGGGACCCCCTCGGCACAGGAGACAGGAGGAAGGTCCTCCGGGACCCCCTCGGCACAGGAGACAGGAGGAAGGTCCTCCGGGACCCCCTCGGCACAGGAGACAGGAGGAAGGTCCTCCGGGACCCCCTCGGCACAGGAGACAGGAGGAAGGTCCTCCGGGACCCCCTCGGCACAGGAGACAGGAGGAAGGTCCTCCGGGACCCCCTCGGCACAGGAGACAGGAGGAAGGTCCTCCGGGACCCCCTCGGCACAGGAGACAGGAGGAAGGTCCTCCGGGACCCCCTCGGCACAGGAGACAGGAGGAAGGTCCTCCGGGACCCCCTCGGCACAGGAGACAGGAGGAAGGTCCTCCGGGACCCCCTCGGCACAGGAGACAGGAGGAAGGTCCTCCGGGACCCCCTCGGCACAGGAGACAGGAGGAAGGTCCTCCGGGACCCCCTCGGCACAGGAGACAGGAGGAAGGTCCTCCGGGACCCCCTCGGCACAGGAGACAGGAGGAAGGTCCTCCGGGACCCCCTCGGCACAGGAGACAGGAGGAAGGTCCTCCGGGACCCCCTCGGCACAGGAGACAGGAGGAAGGTCCTCCGGGACCCCCTCGGCACAGGAGACAGGAGGGGCTCCTTCCTGGGAGGCACCCTCCAAAGACACTGCAGGTTCTGGACCTCCTGCTGCAGGTTCTGGACCTCCTGCTGCAGGTTCTGGACCTCCTGCTGCAGGTTCTGGACCTCCTGCTGCAGGTTCTGGACCTCCTGCTGCAGGTTCTGGACCTCCTGCTGCAGGTTCTGGACCTCCTGCTGCAGGTTCTGGACCTCCTGCTGCAGGTTCTGGACCTCCTGCTGCAGGTTCTGGACCTCCTGCTGCAGGGACTGGACCTCCTGCTGCAGGGACTGGACCTCCTGCTGCAGGGACTGGACCTCCTGCTGCAGGGACTGGACCTCCTGCTGCAGGGACTGGACCTCCTGCTGCAGGGACTGGACCTCCTGCTGCAGGGACTGGACCTCCTGCTGCAGGGACTGGACCTCCTGCTGCAGGGACTGGACCTCCTGCTGCAGGGACTGGACCTCCTGCTGCAGGGACTGGACCTCCTGCTGCAGGGACTGGACCTCCTGCTGCAGGGACTGGACCTCCTGCTGCAGGGACTGGGTCTGGAACTTGTACCGTGGTGCTTGTCCTCATAGTCCTTATGAAAATCAAAATTTGTTGGTACTCAGGGAGTTGGGTCAGACCAGGTTGAGATAACAAGAACTCTTCTGCGAGGGAAAGCAAAAATTTAGAGCAGTCTGGATTATTTTGAGCAGAGGTGATGAAATTAAGCAAAGTTTGATTTATTGATATGTAGTCATTGGTTTGGAGCTGGAGCGTGTGTGACCCAGTCTCGCCGGACTGAGCATGAACAGCTGGGCGTGCCGGAGGTGTGGCATCGAGCTCCGTCCTCACCGGAATCCTGGGAGGTGAGGCAACGGGGACCGCCCCCACAGCGACATTGGGGCTGGGCACAGGGGACTCAGTCTCGCTGGACTGAGCAGGACCAACTGCATGGACCGAAGGTGTGGTGGACCCTCTCCGGGTCTTCCGTTTTCCTCTCTTACGGCGACGTTGTGAGTGGACCACGGGGGCAAGCCAGAGTTCGTCCTCTGACTCTGCGTCCTCACCCGACGTCCACCCGGAGTAAGTCGGCACGGGGGCTGAGGAAAAACTGGACCTGGGTGTTGTGTGGCTACCTTTAGTCCTTCTTCTCTCCTCCTGCAGCAGGAGAGGTGAAGGCAGAACCTCCACTGCCTGGCTGTACTCCGTCAGGTCCAGGACGGGTTTAGTCCAATAGGTACCACATCGGATGGTGGTTCTCCTCATCTTGAAGAAAACTCAAAAAACAGGTAAGCAAAAAACAAAAACAAAAAAACTCAGGAGAACCTGTCTGCTGGGCTCAGAAACTGGTCGGTTCGTACTGTTAGGGTCCAGGCTCAGGGACCGTGGAAAGAACCCATTTGCAGACAGGACTCAGGAGGCAAAGTACAAAAATAAATACTTTAATTGTTCAAACAGAAAAAAGGCTGACAATGGCAGCAAAACTCACATAACTCAGGGAACTCAGGGAACAGGACTAGGATGAACCCAAAACGATGACGAACCGACAAAGACAGAACTCACAGAGGAACTTATATACACACAGGCAGGGCTTGGGACAAAGGTGAAAATAATCAGACTAATTGCAGCACAACACCAGGAAGGACCAGAGTGAACACTTGGGGAAGTAATAAATAACAGACCAGGGCTAGGGAACTAACTAAAACATGTAACATGAATAACTAAACTGGGACTGAACAGGGAAGTAAACTAAACAGGAATTTAACTAATCTGGGACAGGACAGGGAAATAAACTAAATCTGAAATAACTAAAATGGAGCAGGGTTAGTTGAATGGAAAACACATGGAAAGTCCAGGAGAGGGAGCCAACCTCACAGTGGGAACAAAGAGCTGACTAAACAAATACAACACAGAAACAAAAACAGAAAGCTTAACAGGGCAAGACAAAGACACTAGACAACTGAGAGGAGACAAAGAACTAAATTAAACTCAAGAGAAGACTAAAAGAAACAAACAGACAGAACACAGAAACACTAAACAGACCATGACAATTAGAAGCCGTTCTGAACCCTATCTCCCTCCCAACAAAGCTCTTGGAAACATTTATTAATCATTTACAGATTTATTAAATGGCTATTTTGGGTTTAAATGTTTAAACAACAGCAATTGAATGAGATGGTCAATCTGTGTTCAGCTACGCAGTTTATGTAAATACTCTTCTTCTCACTTCTACTCAAGACGTACATACAGAGGAATGTATGCTATCGCCCCCTGTGGTCACAGAATATGATGGGTCACAGAATTTGATGTAACACCTGCAATGTGGGATCTAGCTTTTATATAATATCTGTGGCGCTAACTGCACCTGAACGTAACATCCACCTGGATGCAACATCCATGGAAGTGGAACGTGAAGGGCTCACAAAATTTATAAGCGACTTTTGAAGGGGAAAAAGCCCAAAGTCGCTTATAATAAGCGGACTTGGCAACTATGAGTCAACCGCGCCGAGACTGAGCCATTTTCCTCAGTAATGCTATCGCCACCAGTGTTGCCAGATCTCGCGATAGAAACAAACAACCAGCTCCATGAAAACAAGCCCAACTGGCAACCCACCACATTGTGTAAAACAGAGGCCATTTTTAAACAGTATAAACATACAATTATTATGGCATTACATTTAAACAGCAAAATTATGCCAACCACTTTCATTAACATACTTTTACGCTTTGAAAAAAAAAAGATTTTGCATATGTTGTCAACCTTTAATCCCATTGAGCCTCAGGGACTCATTTACCAGAGATACCTGAATTTTAAACAAAGAATGATGACAACAGTGGACAACAATGACAACAATAGACGATCATAAAGGATGCATACACGCACGGTGTACGGTGGCACGGTGCCACGGTTTGGCAGCACGGTGGCACAACTGGTAAAGCTGCTGCCTCTCAGCGAGAAGGTTGCCGGTTCAAATCCCGGTCCGGGGCCTTTCTGGGTGGAGTTTGCATGTTCTCCCCGTGCATGCGTGGGTTTCCTCCGGGTACTCCGGTTTCCTCCCACAGACCAAAAAACATGCATGTTAGGCTGATTGGTGACTCTAAATTGACCCTAGGTGTGAGTGTGAGAGTGGATGGTTGTTTGGTGTGAGTGAGACAGGTCCCTCTTGTAAATGAGTCCCCGTGACTCAACGAGGCTAGCCTGTATAAATAAAGGTTGAATGAATGAATGAATACAAATTTTAGTAAATTTTTTTAACAGCAAACTCATAGTAAACACAATCAACAAAAAAACTTTCTTTAAACTCTGTTTAAAAGCAGACACACATGAGCCAACTCAAGCAGGTCAAGTGTGAAACCATCTTCCTTCCTTGTTCTTCTTCCTTCCCCGTCAGGTCTGTTCATCTGTAACACAGAAATCACATATGGGAAAATTAGCATAAAACTTGGTACAGATGAAAAAGATGTAAAAAAAAATAATAAAAAGCTTTTACATGAACTACAGTCCATCATCGCTGTTTTCGTTTGCATCTGTCTCTGTGCTTCCAAATGTTCCATCCACAGAGTGCATGTTACTGTTAAAGCGCTTGAACATCTCGTTTGTTGGAATGAAATCTTTGCAGCACAAACTGGCACCAGCCGCACCTGAACAAAACATCCGCCTTAGAAGTTATGGCTGCTGAGAGATGCCAGACAGAGAGGGCAGAGAGCTTTCCTGAAGGAAGGAAATGCTCTGATCAACAACCGGAGAGTCGACCCCTCATATACACTGACTGAGCTTTTCACTGTATTTTATTCAGAGTGTTACTGATAAGTGATTTTAATAATAGATTATGCTTTATGCACCTGATATGTCCTAAATGCACCTTGTTCTGATAGTTGATAGGACAAGATTTCTCATTCCTGCACATCTTATGATTCTGTGTTCTACCTCAAAACCTTTTAGGTATATTATCTTTTATTTCTTTAAACGCTAGGGGGGCTTAAAAACAATGTGAAACAAAAAGCTGTTTTTCTTATTTGTAAGGCGCAAAAAGTTAATTGTCTTTTCCTACAAGAAACTCATTCTGGGAAAGATGATGTGAACTTTTGGAAGCTAAAGTGGGGTGATTCTATTTTCGTCAGTCATGGTACGTCACACTCAGCGGGTGTTATGATTTTGTTTAACAGATTTCCAGGTAAAATTTTAAATCATGCTAGTGACACAAGTGGGCACTGGCTGATGGTGATAACCGAAATTAATGATGAAAACTTTACTTTGGTGTGTGTTTATGGTTACAACGAAAGAGGCAAAAATAAAAC
>JBBPBX010002756.1:3932-64513 GCA_038048925.1 Garcialebias charrua | reverse complement strand
CAGTGGCGGCTGGTGATTTTTTTATGGGGTGGGGGGGCGCCATAAACTGTTTAATTTTTTTAAACATGTGTAGAAGTATGCATAATTATGTTTGTATACTGTAAAGTAAGTTTGTTCATGATTTTATTTGTAAATATCAGGTGTATCCATTTGTATAAAACTATCATTAATAAAACATGGTTCATCTTCACCTTGTTTGAGGCATCAGTGTGAAAAGAGAATGGGAGTGTTCTGCTTCCACTTTTCAATTTTTGGACAACTCTATCATATTCTGTTATCATCCATCCATCCATCCATTTTCGTCCACTTATCCGGGGTCGGGTCGCGGGGGTAGCAGCCTAAGTAGGGAGGCCCAGACTTCCCTCTCCCCAGCCACTTGGAGCAGCTCCTCTGGGGGAATCCCAAGGCGTTCCCAGGCCAGCCGAGAAACATAGTCCCTCCAGCGTGTCCTGGGTCTTCCTCTGGGTCTCCTCCCGGTGGGACATGCCCGGAACACCTCACCAGGGAGGCGTCCAGGAGGCATCCTAACCAGATGCCCGAGCCACCTCAACTGGCTCCTCTCGATGTGGAGAAGCAGCGGCTCTACTCCGAGTCCCTCCCGGATGACTGAGCTTCTCACCCTATCTCTAAGGGAGAGTCCAGCCACCCTGCGGAGAAAACTCATTTCAGCCGCTTGTATCCGAGATCTTGTTCTTTCGGTCATAACCCAAGCTCATGTACGACCGGTGTCAGAGCTTGGTCCGCATCGCTGGCAGTAAGTCAGGCTCGTTTCCTGTGAGAGTTGGACTCCGCCAAGGTTGCCCTTTGTCACCGATTCTGTTCATAACTTTTATGGACAGAATTTCTAGGCGCAGCCAAGGTGTTGAGAGGATCCGTTTTGGTGGCCTTAGAATCGCTTCTCTGTTTTTTGCAGATGATGTGGTCCTATTGGCTTCATCAGTTCGTGATCTACAGCTTTCGCTGGAGCGGTTTGCAGCTGAATGTGATGCGGCCGGGATGAGGATCAGTTCCTCCAAATCCGAGGCCATGGTCTTGAGCCGGAAAAGGGTAGCATGCCCTCTCCGGGTCGGGGAGGAGGTCCTTCCCCAAGTGGAGGAGTTTAAGTATCTCGGGGTCTTGTTCACGAATGAGGGAAAACTGGAGCGTGAGATCGATAGGCGGATAGGTGCAGCGTCCGCAGTGAAGCGGGCGCTGTACCGGTCTGTCGTGGTGAAGAGAGAGCTGAGTCACAAGGCAAAGCTCTCAATTTACCGATCGATCTACGTTCCCACCCTCATCTTTTATCATTATTTTAGTAATCCAAGTTGATAATATAAATAAAGTTGTGAGGGTCCAGACTTAAATAAGGACAAAGGTGTTAAAAAATCTACCAAATAATTCAATTTAATAGTTCCAAAAATAAACTAACAAAGAATTAAATTTCAATGAAAAATAAATCAAAAGATAACAAATTTGGGCCCAACTTAAACAGGTCAATTGAAGTCTAACAAGGAGGAATGATTCCAGATTAGATTTTAAATAACTGATTTATGGGGAAGAAAAATGATCTATTTTACTGTGATTATGTTATTTCAACAACCTAGTAAACAAAACAACTTGATATTATATATGAATGTTATAATATAATGTGATACGATAAATAAGACTGACTTAGTATTAAGTATTAGAGTACATAAGTACATAAGTATTAGACATATGATTATTTTATTATTAACCTTGTGGTGCCCAGCCCACTAAACACAGGGATAACAGTTATATTTGTGCTTTTTATCTGTAGAACAAGAGAGTTTGCAGGCTGTCATAACACTGACCGTCATTATTTAACATGAGCATTATTGAGCATGCATCAGGGTACTTCCATGGCACATTTTTATCTGTATAAATACTTAATAATTCAATGTTAATAGGAGCTAGTTACTTGCAAAGGGCTTTGTTTTCATTCTCCAGATCAATACAGAGTTAAGAAATAGCATAACACCACCAGTGACATTTATTTAGTATATACAATTATTAATATTTGATCATTTTTATAAGCAAATTTAAATAAATGTAGCCATCAGAGTGAATAACCAGGTGGCTAGCACTAGCATGCTAACAAACAAACAAACAAAGAAGAAAAAAAAACGTCCCTTCCCACTTGCAGTCAGCTGAAGGCTTTTTTCACATAGCCTTCTAATATCTGAGAGGCATATCAGTCAGAAATGCAAATAGATATTAAATAAAGGGCTTTCAATTATTTAAAACGTACCTGAGCAAGCCTGCTTCAGTCACTGCACGTCTCTGTAATCCCAGACAAAAAAAGACCAGACCGGAAGTACATTGTTCTGTACGTGCAGCTCACGTTGGACTGTCCAGGGCGGTGAAAACTGCGCCCAGCATCGTCCCATTGTTTTGTAACGTGGGAGCATCAGTACGCATGCGCCAGCTATAATTAGAGTCAATGGATCAGATAACAGCGCCCCAAAACAGGAAATACGTCACCAATCAGAAAACGTTTTTTGAAACAAACAATATAACTCATCATTACTCATAAACTATTTATCCTACACAACTAAAAACATATATGCATATATTTCGAAATATTTTTATTTTATTATTTCATTTTTATAAAAAAAAAAATTAAGTCTTGAATGTAAAATGGTGCTCCAGAAGTTCCAGTGGGGCGGCGCCCTAGCGCCCCCTATTGGCCGGCCGGCCCTGCTTTCTAGATGTTTTATGTCTCACAAGTATATCCAAACATGTTAAGTCTGGTCCTCTGGACATTCAAAAAACAAAGTAAAACAAACAAACAAAATGTTTGATGCGTTTCGGCTTTCATCCGAAACACTTCCTCAATTTGAGGAGCTGTATAGGCCTTTTACCAGTTTACGTCATCACGCAAAGCACGCCTGAAACGAACGTTCTGATTGGATGGCAAAATGTTGCGTCAATTTGAAATCGGAAGTAGGGGCTAAGTACGAAGGAGCCGAGGAGCTTTGTAATGATGGCGAGTTGTAATTTAGAAGCTTGGTTTCTTAAAATAGTGGACAACCACTGGTCAAAATGCCTGAACATTGTGCCGCAGATACGAGAGGAGGTGATTGTGAGGCAATCCTTCGGGAAATCCTTCAGGCTTTTTGTGAATGTCCAGCAGGGTGAGTTAACTCTTGTGTAGTTTTTAACAACCTTTATATCCAAGTGTCAGAAATAAATGTTTTAAATTTCTCTCACCAATACTTCTGATATTTAGACTGATTTGGTTATTGTTACAGGTTTAACATCTTCTGTTAGCTGCTATAACTAGCACCATGTCTTCATAAGAGCCGTCAGTATAAGCACAGTATGTAAACAAAAACATGACATTTGAGTCAGTTACACAAATGTTCGTAGCGTCCTTATTTCTTATTTGATTTCTGTAACCTATGTCTTAAAGGGGACCACACATGCAAAATTCACTTTTTAATGTTTTTTTACTCAACTTTGGGTATGTACTTCATAAAAAAACAGTCCTAGTGCCAAAAAATGCACCCAGTGGTTTATTTACTCTAAGTATATGTAGATGAACACTTAATGTATGTCAGTTTACTGACTTTACCATGTTCCAAATAAAGTTGGAGCAGATTTGATCTGACCCAAATTTATTAACGAGTTCACTCTTTTTCTGGATTAAATTGCTTAAATGTGACTAGACAAAATGTAATTTCACGAGAGACGTCAACTTATGTTGATCCACCAGAAGATGAACCTTTTATTGAGAAAATCATAAAAGTACATTAAACATTTGTATCGAGATTAGCTCTGATTTAATAACTACTGTAGACAAGAATTCAAATTGAAACAAACAGACAAGTTAGGTTTAAACTTTTTGCTGGTACATTTACTTAAAAGTTTACTGGCTTAGGAAAAATAAGTTTAAGGAGGAAGAAAGGGAATGAAAGATAAGTTTAACTGTTATGTATCCTGAAGGGATTTAATGGATTTTTTTTAAACCTCCCATTATGTTTAGGTCACCTGAAGTCTGCAGCTTCCTGCTGCACCTTTTTTTACTCAGCTGATCAGGCTTGATTGGCTGAACTGCAAACACCTGCTGGCTCTCTCCCTTTTATAAGCTGAGGGCAAAAGCCTGAACAGTGTGGAGGTTATGTGATGGCCAACTAAGGTTGGTGGATGCAAGTAGGAGCTTGTTGGAGCAACTTGAGAGCCTTTTTTGGAAGGTAAACCAAGTTTATTGAAGGCAGCTGCAGGCTGCATATATGTGTGTGTTCAGGAGTGTCCTTCACCCACCCTGACCACAGTGTGCTGAGCTTTCATGTGGAGGTTTGGATTGTTAGAGGACATTTGAGAGTACAGGTTGGTAAATTAAGCCTGCTGTGTACTTATTGTTGTTTGAACATTCATCAGGTGAACCTACAGATGTTTGTTTGTAGAACTGGGAGTTTCCTCCACCCTCCCTGGTTGTAGTGATCTCTTTCATATTAGAGAGGTCGTTGGTGCTCTCATCTTTTGAGAGTGTTGGTTAGAGCACTAATGTGCTCTGGTTCTCTTGTTTAGAGGCTCGTGTGGACTCTAGTGTACCTAGAGTAGAGGACCTAAGCTGTTGAGGGTTCTGAGTCTCAGAGACTGGGCTCAGGGCTCTGGTGTGCTGTCTGCTGGAGCCAGCTGTGTTGGCTCATGCCTCTCTTCTTTTTTGCATATAATTACTTTCATAACTTTCTGGTTGGGTAAAGCTGGTAGTCCTGTTTTCGCTTTAGTTCCATCTTTTAGGCCTAGAGTTTTGGTACAGTTAGTCCGCTGTCCAACAGGGTTCAACGGCTCTATAGGAGTTGGCTCTGTTGGGCAGCCTTATTTTCATTTTGGCCGCTTTACCCTAACCCATCTCTCAGTTGAACTTTGTTTCTTTTGTTTGTGACGTGGGATACCTGGAGAAGCTGGTGGTGGTTCCTGACCAGAGGGAGCTGCTGCAGATGACTTCATCCTTGACCGGACTTTAGTTTAGTTAATAAAACTTCTGTTAAAACCTTTTCCTTGTGTACTGCGTCTTCAAATGTGTTTTGATCTTCATCGGTCGTAACATTAACAGAAGTTAATTATTTTGAATAAGACAGGGTGACACTTTTCCCCAAACGAGTTACAGCTGGGCTTCCTGCACGCTCAGCAAACATCAGCAACTCTTTACCTGGTGACGATACGTCTCTGGAGATAAGAGCTGAGAAGTAGCTGGACACTTAACGGATTGTTTGGTCCAGTAGCCGTCCAGTTGAACTTCAGCGCGTGTGTGCTGATTCAACGATACGTGAAACTCGCCTCTCTCGGCAGGAAACAAGGCCAACGTCCTGAATGGTTTCAAAATAAGACTTTCAGAAAACAAATTCTTTCAGAACAGAAATGAGTGAATTACAGCTGAGCTGTGCTGTAACCCTGGCTGATACGTAGGTCCAATTGACAAAATGACCACAACCAGTTTAAAGAAGAACTTAGTTCGAGTTCCCCCTTTGCACTGAAGCCAAAACGGGAAGTAAGAGTTTTATATGGAGGGCGGGGTCAGCCCACTTCCTGAATGGTTATTGGCTGTTTGAACAAAATAAATGGATTTACTTAGCAGTTCCCAGAGTTGGAAAACTCTGAAGGACACTAACGTATTTTGTTTAGATCAGTGGCCAGATGGAGCTGTTAGTAAAAAGAATATTATGGCTAATTCACGGACAAAGCGGAGAGTTGCAGTTAAAAGTTTACCCTGAACTGTGCCATAATTTTAAAACATCCTCGTACTGCAGAATAAACCAGCATGAGAGTAACACTCATGTTAACAGATCATCATTAAATGACAAAAATTATACTGTTGATCAATTCTGAATTAACACAAATTAAAAGGAAGTCTTTTTGATTGATTTGTGTCTCTTAATTCAAAATAAATGTAACAAAATAGTGTCCACTTGTCTCCTTGAGAGCTCAAGAAAAGTGTAACACTCAGGGTTTCAGAGAGATGTGAAAAGGTTTAAATCCAGTAACAGACAAGAGGGGCTGTATCGCTACATATATTTATTTATTTTTGAAAGAAACACAAAGTTTTCAAATCATGCGGTTTGTGATATCACAAACCGCAGCCACAACCCACCTCAAACCTGAGTCCAGCCCCTCACCTAGCAACCCCTGGTTAGGCTCAACCCACTTCAGTATAATAGACGTGACAGTTGTTTTTCCTGATTTCATCTCATCTTTTGTTTAAATGTTCTTAATTTCATGTGTACAGCACTTTGTTGCAGCTGTGGTTGTTTTAAATGGCTTTATAAATAAAGTATAATTGTTATTTTTACGTTTTAGTTCAATTTTTAGCGTATTAGCGATCGCTCCCAACGAGCAGCCGGCAGACGGAAAACGAGCAGACCGCCGGCGAAGAGACCATCTGCGGCTGGGAGCTGGCTGGCTGGTCAGAGGTTGCCTCATACGGATAAATTAACTGGAGACACTCAGTGAACTTTGTGTATGTCTGGACTGAAGCATAGATCGCTCCCAAAAGCGCCACATGCAACGAGCGGACATAAAGTGCGGAGGAGGAACGAGCTATTTTTAGCCTCTGATTCGGGCTAAAAGGAGCAGCTCATGGCGGCACGCGCAGACGGCTTTCGGTAAGTTATCTTAAGCTAGCACTAACAGTATGTCAAATGAGTAATAAAAAAAGAGCTAATTTTAAAACAACAACAGATTAGATGCTGGCTGTTACAGAGGGCGTAGTTAATGTAAACAGATCTTTGAAGGGTGTGGCCATGAGAGCTCATTATCATAAACCAGTCGTTCAAAACGAAAGTTAAAAATGGCAGAATTAAAAAGGGTATAATTGATTATCTAAGAATTATTTTGTGTATTAAATTGAATGAACGTTGTCTGGATAGCCCAAAGACATACCATAAAAAATTTTAAAAACCTATCTGTGGTCTCCTTTAAATTAAACCTGAGACAATTGGTGATGTTGTGATGTGAAAAATAAGAACTATCCCAAGAGATACATTTATTAGCTTTCCTGGGAAAATTTAATTGTTTGATAACGTATTGACTATTGCACTTTTGACATGCTGTTTATACAGCTTACATTTTATTAGACGTAAAGTTAAATGTGTGAAAATCTTAAATATATTACAAACAATATATTTTGTATGTGAATTCCATAATGACACAATATGGTTGTATATTGTGTTTGTGATTGTTTTTGCAGATGAAGTAAACATGAGGGAGACCACATATTGTGTCTTTTTAAACACATACGGTGTCACCCAGATGTAAAGGATTATGAGGAGGTCAATATTAATACTGACCTCTTTACCTTAATTAATTTACTTATTCAGATTGAATAGTAATTTCACGGGTTCTTTCTTTTTCAGTTTACCCAATATTTCTGTGATCTTTATGATGGATAAATAAAACAGAAGCCATAGAGTGACAATGGACATTAACTTAGTTTGATATGTCAAAGAGACACTATCATTTATTTAAAATGAATCAACTAAAATCAACACCATTACACTTGATTGACATGATTTCACTTTCTTTCAAATTAATACGTCAGCACACTTAAATTCAACACAACAGACTTCAATACTGGATGTTAAACATATTTAGTCTGAGGGCTCTTTAGCTTAAAATAGTTTCCAGCTTAGAATTGAGGGAAAAGATAGGAGGAAAGATTTAAGAAGAATTGGGAGGTTAAGAGAGGAAGTTTATCTTGCATTTATGAAACCAGATGACACTCTTCCATACGCGTCCAGCTAAGATATCATCACACCTCCAGCAAGCAAACAGCTGCTCCTTTACCTTAAGACGTCCGCCTTGGTTCTGGTAAAGAGCTGTGATCAGCCTTGGACTGACGAGTCGTCGGTCCCGCAAGTCCAAGCTGGACTCCACACGTGTTTACCTTGTCGGTGTCGGTGATACTTGCTTTCGTCGGCAGAAGCCGTGGCAGTCGTGGTTTTTTGGCTCAAGATAACTTATTCCAGAAAGGGATTTAATTCAAAGTTCTGAGCTTGTACGCTCGGTTCAAGTGGACTCATAACAGCATGTTATCAGTCCCAGCTGGATGACGAGTCCTTAGCGTGTGACATGAGTTCACCCAGCTCTTTGGGAAAGGTTCACATCTCTTTGAAGTTCCCAGAAACTCTTCCGTTCCAGCAACAGCTTAGAACTTAAAGAAGGATCTGAGATGAGAGTAACTCGTCTCTTTTCCATTGGTCCGTGGACCAGTCGAGCAATTCACTTGCCGTTATCACGACCCAAGGTTACAGCCCGAGCAGAGGGAAATTGTTTAGGAAAAAGACAGAGAAGCTGGAGTCGTTCTCATAAAACAACAGATTAACTGTCTTCTGCCTTTCTAAACAAAGCGGCCGGGTCTCTGTGACCCGAGACTTCAACTTTAACACAGCAGTGAACACAGTTTAACTCTTACAGAATAACACAGCTTAAAAGCACACATCATGAAAATGACAAAATGTTATTCTTTTGATTACATTAGAATAAAATTAAAGAAGCCAATAGTCTCTTTTGGTGACTATGTTCTCAGATTTCAACTAATGGAATAATTTGTAGTAAATGTCTTGTTTTATTGAGAGGTCAGTAAAGGTCATCTCTGGAACAGTTCAAACACACACAGGCGTATCAAAGTGGACACGTCATGCCCACTACATCTCCCCCCTTTTGGAAGTCATCGCCAGTCCTTGGGGATGAGGTCCAACACGAAAGGAAACCTTGAACTGTCTCTGATCTTGAAGTAATCCAGCAAGTGGAAAAGAAAAATCAAAAATTATAATCCCATAAAGTTTTTGGAACTTCCATACTGTTCGGAGGTAATCCCATTGCGAAAAGCTTTTAATCCCTTGGAAAACAAAGTCTTATAATCCACAGCGGTAATTCCACAGCAGTAATTCCACAACGATTAGAGTTGGTGATTTCATCAGCAACAATTGTTTTCATAATCAGCATGTAGAGGGGATCCCTCGATTGACGCAGAGGAGGCGACCCTTGGATGAAGGTTGAAGACCAAGCGTTGGAGCTGCAGGTCCCCACATCGAAGGTTGTTGGCTGGTTGGTTTCCAGTCAGTGCCACTCTGGTTCTATGTGTCATGCAATTATGTGGTTTTTTAGGTGGGCTTATGATTGGGATTTTACATTAGGCCCTACCTATATGCACCTGGTATGTAAGCTATCATGGTTTAGATCAGCTACAATTACCAATTAAGGGGTGGATCAATTCTGTAAAAATCATATATAGGGATCTATCCATATAATAGAAGGTTCAGGAGGGCTTCTGTAACGAAGGCCTCTAATTCCAAACTATTCCTCCATTCATTACTTAGTTTAGGTTAAACTAAAATAGAAAAATGAAATATAGTTTGATCTAAATGTCTGTTGTCTTTTAGACGAACGACGCAGGATTTGGTATTCCTAATAAATTTTGAAGTCTATGGCGAGACTCATCAAAATGAATAGATAATCTAGAATAGAAACGATCGAATCGGTTCAATTTAGAAATTGTGAGGTCAATGTAGTTTATGGTACCTTGAGTAGCTTTAAACTACATTGACTCTTCGACGATTGAGATTTAACAAAACGAACTGCATGTTGGCATAGTTAAATCCATATCATTCATTAACCAATGTTAATACAAAACCTTTTTGGCTGGGAGTGTTCAGAACCAAAACAATATCTCAACTAATGACAACAGTAATGACTAAACAACAAGGAAACAACGTTTCACTGCTTCGACACACTCTTGTCGTCAGATTCCAAAGTGCAACACACAAGAAAAACAGGTCTCAACTTTATGACCGAGGTCAAATTAAATCTTGTGGATTTAAACGGTTGTTAAGGTTAGTTTTTTGTTGTGGGTGTTAGACTTAGCGTTTCTAAGTTCAAATTGGGCAATGCGACTTATAGGGTGGAAAATACGGTAGTTTAAACCTGATTAGTTTATTTACTAACTTGTGTTTGGACGACCTTATTATCCCATGTTGTCGGTGTGTTTGTGAGATCTTTGTCTTTTATGGAGTCATTGAACACCTTGTAAGGTTTGATCTGATTTCGATGTACCCATTTAGCAATTGGCTCTTTGCGGCCTTTGCTGATTTTGATTTCGTAGACGACTGAGGACACTTTGTCTGTTATCAGATGAGGTCCAGTCCACCTGGGCATTAGTTTGCGGGCGAGAGTTCCGGTCTCGGACCCTCCTTTCCCGGTTGCTGGGGCGAACGTATAGTACCAGACTCTGTCTCCCACTTGGAGTTCATTGTGAGAGGCCTTTTGGTCATAGTACGCCTTACGTCCTTCAGCGGATCTTTCCAGGTTTTTCTGGGCGAAAGCAAAAGTGTTTCTGAGGTGTACATTCAAATCTTTGTCTTTGGCATGGCCTAACATCACCCCCCTTTGGTCATGGGGGACCACGAGCACAGGTGAGGACGTCCGTCCATGGGCACAAGTTAGGATGCCACCGTTTAGTTTAAGCTGTTCGCGCAGCTGAGAGAAGACGGTACACAGGAATCGTTTAGGTTTTGGCCAACGTATCTTCTTACGTTTACCTCTTTCCGTGTAATTCAGGTGTGTCACAACCGTCGGCGCAGTCGCAGGTGTGTCTGATTGTACAGACTGCGACGGGTCACTGTCGTTGTGTGTGTCTTCCCACTTCTTGACTGAAGAGGGGCTCTTTGAGTCTGTAAAAACTATGTCATTTCTGACTAGTTCTAGGCTCAAATGTTCCTGAACCAAGGTTTCATCGAAAGCTTGGCTGATAGCCGATTTACCTGTCCCAGGGGACAGTACAGCAACCTCGGTGTGGGGTCCTTGGATCTCCACACCTTTCTCTACCTGTGGTAGGTAATGTGAGTTTGCCCCCTTCTTGTCTGATGAGGGGTCCTCGTAATCTGCAACAATGATGTCCAAGTGACTGTCAGCGTTTGGATGACTGTCATTTTCTGGACTCAGATGTCCTTGAACCAAGGTTTCTTTGAAAGCTTGGCTGATTGCCGAATTACCTGTCACAGAGGACAGTACAGCGTCTTCGGTGTGGGATCCTTGGATCTCCACACCTTTCACTACCTGTGGTAGGTAGTGTTCAGTGAGTGCTGAATGTCTCAGCTCACAGAGGAGGTTCTCTTGTTGGGCCAGAGTTTGGTTCAACTTTTGGGTCTCTTCTGTCTCACCTGTAGTTGAAGGTTCACTTACCGGGCTCTCGTCCTCGGATGAGTAGTCCCTTGTGTCCTCTGCGGTACCTTCGGTTAGGCAGTCTGTATCACAACTAGGAGGCACTTTTATTGGCAGGGGTTTTCTCACTGTGCTCCACATTTTCTGTTGACCATAATCTATAATCGCGCCGAAGCGGTTTATAAAATCTTGGCCAACCAGAAATGGGAATGAGTCAAGTTTAGACACGTACACCGGGTGGCGTAGTGTCATTTCGCCAATCTGCATGTGAACCATAGCCATAGCTGTTAGGGTTGTTCTCGTCTCTGCGAGACCCTGTAGCTCAATAGCACATTTCTCAAAGGGTATTTGCCTGTCAACACCGTTAGCGGCGGTCCTCAGCTCCTCGAACAGCTTGGCCGACATAATAGTTATATCAGAACTGCCATCCAGGAGGGCTTCACGCTCAAGGACACCTTCCAGTGTGATAGGCAGGTAAGCTTTCTTAGCCACCCCCCTTTGTATAAAGTTACACAGAAACCTCACAGGTCTTGGCCCACGTTTCTGTTCACGTGTGACTCTGTCTGTGTAATCTTGTTTACTGTCAGCATCTTGTTGGCTGTCAGCATCATGACCTTCAGGATGTTGTTGTGTGTCAGCAATTGGTTTGCTGTCAACATCCATGGCAATGTTGGTAGTAGTGTGCGCTGAGTTATTTGTGTGCTCTGAGTCTTTGTGAAAGACAGTGCTACACATCGCTCCAGGTTGGTCAATGTTGATAGTGTCATTATCAATGATAACGCCACTCATTGTATCAGGTTGGTCAAGCACAGTAACATTCAAATCTACTGACAAACTACTTACTTCCTCTGTCTCTTCCGAGCATAGAGGTGTTGGGCCATCATTCCTGGACATTCGTGACTCTTTGCCTGTCTCGAACTGTTCTGTTCGAGGCGCGGGAGGTGCAGTTCCAAGGCTCGGGGGTTTCTGTTGGGACCACGCATAGTTACATGAGTATAGGTCCTCATACTTCAATTTCTTTTGAAGTCCACCCACCGATGGACCTTGGTTTTCACCCACCTGGTTCGATCTGAACCGTTGTGGGTCTCTTAGAGAGTGAACACCTACCTTTTGTGGTTCGTTGCTTGTCTCAGACTTTTCAATCTGAGGTGCTTTAGGGGCGGGGCTCCCTTTAAACCATTTTGAGTCACTGTTCCAGCTGGTACCAACATTTCGTTGTATGTCAGTTTGAAAATCTTGTTCATTCTTGCTAGTATTATCCAACTCTTTTAACAATCGACGTATGTTCTCTACCTCTTCCGAGGTCAGAGGGCCATTGAGACGACGGTGTTTATTCTCGCTTTCTATAGGAGAGAGAACCTCTCCTATTTTTAGTGACTGTGATACGACCTTTTGACCTGGGCACACCTCAGAGGGTGTTTTGTTTTGCATGTGAGCCTCAACAGCAGTTACAGCGCACTGTGTCATCACTGATTGTTTAAACTGATGTTGTAGTTCAAGGCCTTTTTTGAGAAGTTTTTCTCTTTGTCGTTTGCTCTTCTGCCTGATCAATTCAATCTTTGCTTTGAGCAGTTGGTTATTTGTGGGCTCGGAGTTATCAAAGACAATGTGACGCATTGTACCAGTTCGGTCATCCTCTGTATCATTCAAGTTTTCAAACAACCAACTTATGTCCACTATCTCCTCAGAGCTTAGAGGTATGTTGCCTTTTTTCTGGAACTTCTGTGATTTTTTGCCGGTCTCGGACTGTTCCGTTCGAGGGGCAGGAGGGGCTTGTCCTTGAACTGGGGGTTCCTGTTCGGACCCCCTTTTGTGATATGGTTTACTTTTGTGACCATCTTTCTTATCTTTAGGACGTGCGCCCCCCTTTTGAAATCGTTTTCCGTACTCTGGGTCTTGTCTGAGCCACTGCGGTTCATAGTTCCAGCGGGCATCAACATGTCGTGGTTTGTTAGTTTGAAAAACATGTTTCTTCTCGCCTTTTTTAGGAGAGGGAGTTGATGAACTTGTCCCTTCCAGCTCCAGCGAGTGGGATTTGACCTTTTCTTGGTAATGTAGTTCACGCTCTGGTTTTGTTTTTAACCAGATCGGGTCAGGGAGTTGACGAACATCAAAACCATTTATAGCACACCGTTTTATTTTTAATTGCCTAATCTCACGTTTTAACTCAAGTTTTTCTTGTTGAAAATTTTCTCTTCTGCGAATGTTATTTTGCCTTAACAATTCAAGCATTTCTGTGAGCAGCTGTAAAGCTTCATCACAATCGTTATCTCCCATCTTTTTGTTTTGATTTTGTTTGATCTCACGTTTTAACTCAAGTTTTTCTTGTTGAAAATTTTCTCTTCTGCGAATGTTATTTTGCCTTAACAATTCAAGCTTTGCTGTGAGCAGCTGTAAAGCTTCATCATAATTGTTATCCCCCATCTTTTTGTTTTGACTTTGTTTGAATAAATAAGACGGTATTTATTATAGTGTATGCAAATAAATGCTTTCTTAGCGGTGAGTTATTTAACTAAAACAGCTTTCTGGGTTTATTCCTGTAATCTATAAACAAGTCTTTTATTCATTCAGTACCTTTTATTTATTTTAGGTTTTACCTTCAATGAAAATGTTGTAAGTTAAAGCCTTTGTGGCCGTGTTAACTTAATAGACTTATCTTTTAAAACAATTACTATTAAACCACGCTTGATGTTTTCTGTCTTTCACTCAAACGCCTTCTTAAAGATTTCAAATAAATGCAATGTTCACACTAAAATGTTAGCAGATTTTGTTTTATTTTGCTCTAAGAGAATGTATTTCAGATTCAGTGAAATGACTCCAGTTTATTTTAAACGTTTTATTTAAAATAAACTGGAGTCATTAATTGTACACAGACAAACGTTAAAAATGCCATTTTTAACTAAAAGTGTGCAGTTGTGCACACCAATTCTGTTTAAAATTCAGAGATGTGAAGAGCTTCTCCATCATTTTTTTTTAAATTGAAAATCAAATTAAAAAAATGCTTTTTTGAGTGTTATTTTAAATCTCTTCAGTATTTGAAATGAGCATAAATTGTTTGTCTGTACCTCTGTTATTCTAAAATTTGTATTTAGAATAAACAGGAGTTATTGTTTGTGTACAGAACAATTTTAAAAGCTGGTAATTCACCATAAAAATGCTGACTTCTCATGATGATCTATGAGAAAACTCATCTGTTAACGTCTTTTAACCAACAGGGGGCAGATTCAAGTCTTAAACTTATCACGAGGTGACCTTTTCTTTCTACTTCCGGCCGCTAGAGACGGCTTGGTTGACTTCTTGCAGCTTAGCCGTTAGCTTGCGAGTAGCATCTAACAACTCTGTAAAAATATCAACATTGGAAAGAGTTGGAGCCTGTACGTGATAAACGCTCGAACTACGTTCTTGTCAGAGACACATCTATGTGGTTAGACAGTTTAGATGGCTTCAAATGAGTTTTTAAACTCTCAGTGAAATCTCTGTTTGTTCTGTGAGAGTGAACTGCTTGTCACCCAAATTGCACCTGGAAATGAAGACAAAATGGGCGGGTCGACGCAGCGCGTCACCAGCTCTGCTGAGCGAGGTGGAGCTCGCTACACAGATACGTGACGTCAACCAATCAATCACAGCGCTTGTAGTTCATTCCCAAGCATTCATGGTGAATGTAGTTTCTTACCTTCGACCAATGTAGTCCCGGAAATGACGACAAAGTGGGCTGGTCACAACAGCGTGCGTTCCCAATCCAACGAATCAGCGCTCGCTACGAGAGTGATTGACAGCTCACAGCTCTCGTTTTATCCAATCACAGCTCATAAACAAACATGCATGACACGTCTCTTTAACGTTAGCTTAGCACAGCAGAGCGCAACCTTATAGACTCTTAATCAACTCAAACGCTTCAAATTAACTCCCCAAAACTCTGAAACGTGGCAATCACATTTAAAACAGGCACAACTTAGCTACGCTTAGTTATCCAGCACTGCAGCTGTTGAACAAACACGGACTCTCTCGGAGTGCGTCAAGGTCGGTTCCAGTCCACTTTTTCATGGAGCAGAAACTCTGGTCTGAACAGAACCACTATCCGACAACGTTCTAACAGTAATATGCTTTTTTGACCTGCTCCAACATGTAAAAATACCAGCACAGCAATCTTGTAGATGTTAAATTAGCTTTTCAGGCAATTTGACTCGGCGGTCATTTTGCAGTGAGATTGCCTCAGCTTGTGCACAACGTAATCTGGACCGGGTCCTTATCAGAACCACCAGACACTTCCAACACAGCGTGACAGATCCCCACCAAACTACTTATAGCGTTTCAAAAGTTGAACAAATAACAATTTCAGCTTCAAATGTCATTAACTGCAGTCCTGCAATCGTTCTGAACACTTTTCCAGCCAAAATAATTAACCTGTTAGAGTCTAAAACTTGGATCCTAATATGCAAACATGACGTTACAGTTCATGAGAGATCACAGATTTATCAATAAACTTTCAGAAACCGGTACGAGGCCACCAGATGAAGTAAACATGAGGGAGACCACATATTGTGTCTTTTTAAACACATACGGTGTCACCCAGATGTAAAGGATTATGAGGAGGTCAATATTAATACTGACCTCTTTACCTTAATTAATTTACTTATTCAGATTGAATAGTAATTTCACGGGTTCTTTCTTTTTCAGTTTACCCAATATTTCTGTGATCTTTATGATGGATAAATAAAACAGAAGCCATAGAGTGACAATGGACATTAGCTAAGATATCATCACACCTCCAGCAAGCAAACAGCTGCTCCTTTACCTTAAGACGTCCGCCTTTGTTATATGCTGCTGTGCCACTCTTTGCAAATGTCAACGCTAGAAACTTCAGTTTATTTTATAGATTTACGTTTTTATACTTTTCATACTACTATGCAAAAACTCAGGACAGTATTACACTTTTATTATTTCATTTTATGCTTATGTTCATTGGGTGTTTGGTGTTTTAGGGGTGTTTGGTGTTTCAGTGTTGGTGTAAATTTTCATACTTTTATACTATTATGAAAAAACTCAGGACAGTGTTACACTTTTTTACTATTTTATGCTTATGTGTATTAAATGTTTTAGTGTTTAGTGTTTAGATGGTTACTGTTGCACCGAGGGACTGAGAGAAACGCAATTTCGGTCCTGTGTATGTCCTGTACATATTGCAGTTCTGACAATAAAGTTGACTTTGACTTTGACTTTGACTTGGTTCTGGTAAAGAGCTGTGATCAGCCTTGGACTGACGAGTCGTCGGTCCCGCAAGTCCAAGCTGGACTCCACACGTGTTTACCTTGTCGGTGTCGGTGATACTTGCTTTCGTCGGCAGAAGCCGTGGCAGTCGTGTTTTTTTGGCTCAAGATAACTTATTCCAGAAAGGGATTTAATTCAAAGTTCTGAGCTTGTACGCTCGGTTCAAGTGGACTCATAACAGCATGTTATCAGTCCCAGCTGGATGACGAGTCCTTAGCGTGTGACATGAGTTCACCCAGCTCTTTGGGAAAGGTTCACATCTCTTTGAAGTTCCCAGAAACTCTTCCGTTCCAGCAACAGCTTAGAACTTAAAGAAGGATCTGAGATGAGAGTAACTCGTCTCTTTTCCATTGGTCCGTGGACCAGTCGAGCAATTCACTTGCCGTTATCACAACCCAAGGTTACAGCCCGAGCAGAGGGAAATTGTTTAGGAAAAAGACAGAGAAGCTGGAGTCGTTCTCATAAAACAACAGATTAACTGTCTTCTGCCTTTCTAAACAAAGCGGCCGGGTCTCTGTGACCCGAGACTTCAACTTTAACACAGCAGTGAACACAGTTTAACTCTTACAGAATAACACAGCTTAAAAGCACACATCATGAAAATGACAAAATGTTATTCTTTTGATTACATTAGAATAAAATTAAAGAAGCCAATAGTCTCTTTTGGTGACTATGTTCTCAGATTTCAACTAATGAAATAATTTGTAGTAAATGTCTTGTTTTACTGAGAGGTCAGTAAAGGTCATCTCTGGAACAGTTCAAACACACACAGGCGTATCAAAGTGGACACGGTCATGCCCACTACACAGACAAGGAGGTGGCTGCAACCATGTTGTTGCACTGTTGAGTTGGAGAAATACCAAAGTCGTGGGATGTTGGAAATACATTCAAAACCAACCTGCACCCAGTTGCCTTGTACATGGAAGAGACCAGCCCAAAAATGAACTGCACCTGCTACTTGGGATGAGCTACAAGTTTTAAAGTGAGTTTAATCAGTGTTCCTCAAGAAATTTCATATTACCGTTATACCACAAATACCCAGAAAGGTGACTTTCAGTCAAACTTCACCAACAACTGGAATAATACAATATCACTTTTTTTGTCTTATTCCAGTCAAAAAACTATTCAACATTGTACAATTGTAGTTTATTGTATTGTATTAATTATTGTTAATTGTTTTCTAGTGGCACTAGATACGAAATAAATGCAATGACATATGAACAGTTTTAAATGTTTTCTACAATTGTAAGATCTGGAATAGTTTTTGGACATTTTTTTAAAAACACTTCTACAAACAGATTTGCTAATATGTTTTTGATATCAACCAATTTTTTCATGTTGGTGTCATTTTAGGCATGACATTTGCGTCAATTTTTTTTCCAGGAGAACGCTGAACAGCCTACGTTTTGACCCACGACATCCTGATGACTGGAATGAGCCTATCACTGCTGGTCTTCAAAAGGACATTTTGAGCGTGGAGCCATTGTTGTCCTTTTGCAGGTTGTAGTAGTAAACTTTAAAAACCACTAACGCTTATCTGTATTTTTCTGTAATTCCTTTATTTTGTCTAGATTTTCAAGCTTCATGTTTTTTTTCTTTTGAGGTATGCTGTGCCCGATCCAGGCCCTCCAGCAGATGAAGTAGCTGACGATCTCGGCCCCTGTCTAGTCTCTATCCACACCATCAGAGAGGCCTGCCAGAAGTTCAAAACATCTTTAAATGTCTCACAAGCAGAATCAGATTTAATCGAGGCAGAAACACGCAAACAGTCGTGCAGTGAAGAATGGTTCAAACACAGAAAAAAGTTATGCTGCTGTTTTTGCACAACGTCAAGATGATAACTACAAAGGACTTTCTAATTTTGATATGTTTCCAGAAAAAGATTAAATTCAGCTGAAGTTTTCACGTTGTCAAGATGTTTGTTCCAGATTACTTCCTGCTGTTTTTTTGCACAATGTGCGGATGCTCAAAAAACGGTTTTGTTTATCCAACAATTACACGTTTCTGGAGAAATTGTTAAGTTCCCCGTGATGTTTTTGCACAATGTTATGCAAAAGGTTTGTAAAAATGTTCTGTATTGGGTATTGGTTGTTTTATAAAAAAAAAATGTTATGTTGCTGTTTTTGCACAATGTAAAGATGATTACAACAGAAGCTTTTCTCATTTTGATATGATGTTTAAAGAGACTGATTAAATACAGCTGAAGTTTGCACATTATCAAGATGTTTCTACCAGATTTTTTGGGTAAGAAAATAAACGGTGCCTTACTGAAATGGCTTCATTTTTATTTCAATTATTACATTCCATTGTTGTACACATTCTGTATTTTGCATAGAAAATAAAGTTAATGGCCCTGTGTGTTCGCCAAACTGACCCAACTCACATGACTGAATCCTGCCAGGCTTCTTAGCTTCGGTGTGGCATTTTTTCTTTTGACGTAGTCAGGCCTGGATTGGTACCAAAAAGCGGCCCTGACATTCTTGGGTCATGCCGGCCCACGATCATTATTTATATAAGTCACAAACAGAAACAACACATACCAGAGGATGTGTTTGTATTTGTCATTTCACTTGTTAAAGGACAGCAGCCTACAAGGACAGAAAGTAACCTGCTAATATTTTTTTAATGATACCTTCTCTGACAACTTGGAGACTTTAGACAGTTTAATGTTTATGGGGTTATGTTGCTAAGTCATTGGATGACCAGAGAGCTGGGCTATAAACTAGAGAACAGATCAGACAACAGCAGAGTCACAAAGAGGATTTTCTTTCGGCCTGGTTAGGTCACCATGATAAGAGAGACTGACCTGTTTTGTTGTAAATGCTCTTTCTTTATCTAGTGAGATTCAAAGTCCTACAATATGATTAAAACAGCATTTGTATATTAACAGGTTAAAAATTTCAACTAAACAAAACTTCCACTTTACTAAATGTCAAATTAGAACACAGTTGCTTTATATTTATATTTGAGCAGTGCAGCAAGCTGGTTGCTGTTGGACGTGTGCAGAGCAGCGAGCGAGTTGCTGTTGGATGGGAGCAGAGCAGCGAGCGAGTTGCTGTGAACGGAAGCAGAGCAACGAGCGAATTGCTGTTGGACGGGAGCAGAGCAACGAGTGAGTTGCTGTTGGACGGGAGCAGTGCAGCAAGCTGGTTGCTGTTGGACGTGAGCAGTTGGACGTGAGCAGAGCAACGAGCGACGTGAGCAGAGCAACGAGCGAGTTGCTGTTGGACGGGAGCAGTGCAGCAAGCTGGTTGCTGTTGGACGTGAGCAGAGCAACGAGCGAGTTGCTGTTGGACGGAAGCAGAGCAACGAGCGAGTTGCTGTGAACGGAAGCAGAGCAACGAGCAAATTGCTGTTGGACGGGAGCAGAGCAACGAGCGAGTTGCTGTTGGACGGGAGCAGAGCAAGCGAGCGAGTTGCTGTTGGACGGGAGCAGAGCAACGAGCGAGTTGCTGTTGGACGGTAGCAGAGCAACGAGCGAGTAGCTGTTGGACGGGAGCAGAACAGCAAGCGAGTTGAGTTGCTGTTGGACGGGAGCAGAACAGCGAGCGAGTTGTTGTGGACGGGAGCAGAGCAACGTGCGAGTTGCTGTGGATGGGAGCAGAGCTGCGAGGGAGTTGCTGTGGACGGACGGAAGCAGAGCAGTGAGCGAGTTGCTCTGGACGTGAGCAGAACAGCAAGCTGGTTACTGTTGGACATGAGCATAGCAGCGAGCCAGTCGCTGTGGACGGGAGCAGAGCAGCGAGCGAGTTGCTGTGGACGGGAGCAGATCGGTGAGCGAGTTGCTGTGGAACAGTGAATTTCTGTATCCAGACTAGAAGAAGCAGGCGAGATGAGTCCTGCGAGAAAAAAGAAACCGGAGTCGCCGAAACAGGAGTCGGTGAGTCAAAACTCGGTGGATAAAAATTTGGAATTAATGGAGGAATTGAAAAAAGCAATAGACTTTCTCACTGATGAACTTGCAAGTTTGAGAGCTGAGCAAAAAAACATTACTCAACTAGTAGAGAAGATGAATCAAATGAAAGCTCAGGAGATCATCAGAGAGGAACGATTAGCTCAATTGGAACAAAAGTGTGATGACATGGAACAATACATAAGAGGCGAGAATCTGGTCATTTCTGGACTCGAGGTTAAACGCCGGACATTGGCAGATGTAGTTAGAGGCGATACCACGACTGAAGAAGGACCACAAGAACAACTGCAGTCTCTGGAGGATCAGGTAGTCACTTTCTTAAATAGCAAAGACATTAACATTAAACATGAAGAAATTTCCACCTGTTACACACTGCCCAATAGAGCTGACAAACTTAAACCATCAGTAGTCGTCAGATTCATTGGAAGGAATCAAAGAAACAGGGTAATGATACAGTCAAAGAAACTCATAAACACTAAGGTCTACATGAATGAACACCTAACTTAAAAAAAACGCAAACATTGCACATAAAGCAAGGTTGTTGAAAAAAGAAAGAAAAAAAACTTGGACAAGAAACGGAAACATATGGATCAAAGTACATGAAAATTTTCAAGCTAAAATAATAAAAGATCTGAAAGACTTAGACACATTTTGATTAGCTCAAAAATGACAAATCACTATCACATGTTCATACACAAAAATTGACAAAGATGAACAAACAAACAAATACATTAAAACATGACAACAACAAACGAAGACTCAGAGTTTAAAATATACAATGATGAAGATGTGGTCGATGCAAACTTTTATCCTGCTATAAAAGACTGTGAATACTATAATGAAGAACAGTTTAATGACATCAATATAACAAATTGAGATCTCTCTATTATTCACATCAATAGTAATAATAATAATAATAATAATAAACTTTATTTGTATAGCACCTTCCTACAATGCCTTGCATTGACCAAGGTGCTTAACAGGATAAAAAGATGAATAAACTGGAACAATAAATCAATGAAAATAGAATAAGAAACAACAGCAATAAAAGAAGGCAATGGAAATAAAAATGCTACATACTAAAATACCAAAAGTAATAAAAGTTACACATTGAAAGCTTTTTTGAACAAGTGGGTCTTCAGTCTGGTTTTGAACAGAGTAGAAGTATAAATGCAAATATATCCAAAATAACAGATTATTTAAAACAGTTAAACAGAACTTTTACATTAATAGCACTGTCAGAGACATGGCTTAATGATGAAAACAAAAATAATGTTCACATCGAAGGATATGAATTATATCATTTAAACAGAAACAATAAAAAAGGTGGTGGAGTAGCTCTATTTGTCAAAAATGAAATAAAGTGTAGAATAATTAATGAAATGTCAATAATTGTTGACAATCTTATGGAAATAATAACAATAGAAATATTAAACGAAAATGCTAAAAACATATCCATAAGTTGTGTATATCGATCACCAGGATCAAATATAGAAATATTCACCGATAAAATCATACAACTATTGGAAAAGAGTTTAAATAAAAAAGTTTTCTTGTGTGGAGACTTTAATATTGACCTGGGAAATAAAACAGATTCAAATAACATCAGCACATTTCTAAATTCAATGTATAGTTTAAATCTTTATCCGTTAATATCAAAACCAACAAGAATTACAACTCATAGTGCTACGATAATTGACAACATTTTCATAAATATAACAAATGGGGATATGACAGGTGGTATCTTAACAACTGATTTAAGTGATCATTTACCAGTTTTCACTATCTACAGATATGATCAAAACATTACAAAAGAAGTTACAATTAAGAAAAAAATAAACACATCAAAAAAAGCTATGGATCAATTAAAAGATGATTTACAGAAGCAAAACTGGAAGGACGTGTATATTGATGATGTTAACAGATCATATGATGAATTTATGAATATTTTAGAAGCTCTGTATGAAAAGAATTGTGTGCAAAGAAATCGTAGAAAAAGAAATATTGTCGACCAACCTTGGATGACTAAAGGGTTGAGAAATGCTTGTAAAAAAATTACTTGTATTCATGTTTCTTAAAAACGAGAACACAACAAGCTGAAGAGAAATATAAAAAATACAAAAATAAATTGGTAATGATTATAAGAAAATGCAAGAAAGAATACTATAGTGATTTATTAAACAAGAGTAATGGTGACACTAAAACAACATGGCGAGTTATAAATGATGTTCTAAAAAGTCATAAAGCGAAAACGAACATTGCAAAATATTTTGTGAAAGATGACAAAGAAATACATGATGAGAATGATATCGTAAATGAATTTAATCAATATTTTGTAAATATTGGATCAAGCCTTGCAGCTAAAATACCAAAAGTAGATAATAATGTGTGTCATTCAATTAAAAGCTGCACAAACAGTATTTTTCTTAATGGAACTAACAAAGAGGAAATTATGAAAATGGTAAAAAATCTCTCGGACAAGAGATCAAAAGACTGGGTGGACATGGATATGATGTTCGTAAAAGAAATAATGAGTTATGTTATTGAACCGTTTACATATATATGCAATTTATCTTTTTCAACAGGAATATTTCCAGATAACATGAAAGTAGCAAAGGTAATTCCTCTTTTTAAAAATGGTGATAAATGTGTATTCAATAATTATAGGCCAATATCCTTGTTACCACAGTTCTCAAAAATTCTAGAAAAACTATTTGTGACCAGATTGGATCAATTTATTGATAAACAAAATATTTTAAGTAGCAGTCAGTATGGGTTTAGAGGAAAAAACTCTACATCAATGGCTCTCATGGATTTAATGGAACAAATAACTAATGCTGTCGATCATAAACAGTACTGTGTTAGTGTTTTTGTTGATCTAAAAAAAGCATTTGATACCATTGACCACACCATTCTCCTTGAAAAACTAAATAAATATGGTATTAGAGGACCAGCATTACAGTGGGTATCTAGCTATTTGAAAGATAGGAAACAGTTTGTGCAAATAAATGATGTTAGATCTGACCTCCGTGATATCACTTGTGGAGTTCCTCAGGGCTCTGTGCTTGGACCAAAGTTATTTATTTTATATGTGAATGACTTGGTAAATGTGTCAGGACTTCTTAAATGTGTTCTTTTTGCCGATGACACCACATTTTTCTGTTCGGGTAAAGACATAAAACAGATTTTGGATATGATGAAAACAGAATTTATAAAAATACAAACTTGGTTTAAATTAAACAAATTATCTTTGAATTTAGATAAAACTAATTACATGATATTCAGTAACAAAAAGAGAATTGTTGACGATCCATTTGAAATTGAAGATGTTGTGTAAAGTGAGTGAAGTGAAGTTTCTGGGTGTCATCATTGATGACAAACTGACATGGAAACATCATGTAAATTCCATTAAAACAAAAATAGCTAGATCAATTGCAGTACTGTATAAAGTCAGGGATTTTTTAATTTATAAAGCTCTGTATATGTTGTATAACACAATCATTGGCCCTCATGCACGAACCGTCCGTACGCACATATTTGTTCTTAAACTGTGCGTACGAGTGATTTAGGATCATTTGTGGCATTCAACAATGTTTTCGTATCCTAGGATTTTTCTCAGATACGAACAAAATTTACGAGTGGTCCGGACCTGTCGTATATTTTACGAGCAGTCGGTCCGCTGTTATCCAGATGGATTTCCTTCACTAATAACTTCATATTTCGTTATTTAGAAAATATTTTGGGTTTAAAAAAATCACGCACCATAATTATTCTTGACAATAGGTTATTCTGTTTGAATTAGAATTATAATTTTAAGTTTAATTTGTCTGGTGTGTCGCGCAGGCCGTGCGCTCCCCTTGGTCATCAAAGCCGCTCCTCATATCAGAGAGTCAGAGTCAGAGAGTCAGAGAGTCTTTATTGTCATTTGCACCGCATGTGGTACATGAGATGAAAACGAGATTATGTACACGAGGTCCCAGTTACATCCAACAACAAATGAAAGAGAAAAACAGTAATAACATCGAGAACTAACTAAGAAAAACATCAACTAGTAATACACTAAGCCTAATATAGTGGGAATAAACAGCAGCACGAACATGAGTTTGTATGAGCAGATGGTCACAGATGAACACAGATGAACACAGCAACAAGAAAACATATCAGCATCAGCATGATGTGATATTTTGCAGTGTTTATTTTAATTTTATTTTTATTTATTCATGAGTCTAACAGCCTCAGGGTAGAAGCTGTTCCTCAGTCTAGTGGTTCTACACTTGATGCTCCTCAACCTCCGTCCTGAGGGGAGTGGGGCAAAGAGTGAGTGTGCTGGATGAGTGAGGTCTTTCATGATACAGGTGGCTCTTTTCCTGCATCTAGAGGTGTAAATGTCTGTGATGGTGGGGAGACTGACTCCAACAGACTTCTGTGCAGCCTTCACCACTCTCTGTAGAGCTTTCCTCTCTTCAACTGTGCAGCCTCCATGCCACACGTTGATGCTGGAGCACAGGATGCTCTCCACTGCACACCTGTAGAAGGAGGTGAGAACTGGGCTGCTCAGACCAGCTCGTCTCAGCCGTCTGAGGAAGTAGAGTCTCTGATGACCTTTCTTGATCAGGCTGGTGGTGTTGTTGCTCCAGCTGAGGTTATCATTCATGTGTACACCCAAGTATTTGTAGCTGGAGACCACTTCCACTGCAGACCCACCTATTATCAGTGGGGCATGGGTGTGTTTGTTCCTTCTGAAGTCCACAATCATCTCCTTTGTCTTCTTCACATTCATGTGAAGATTATTCTCTTTGCACCAGCTCTCCAGGTGTTCCACCTCCTGTCTGTAGCTGGACTCATCATTGTTTGTGATGCATCCCACCACCGCTGTATCATCTGCAAACTTAACAATATGACAGCCTGGAAGTGTGGCTGTACAATCATATGTGAGCAGAGTGAACAGAAGGGGGCTCAGCACACATCCCTGAGGAGAGCCAGTGCTGAGGGTTATGGTGGAGGAGGAGAAGTTGTGGATCTTCACGGACTGTGGTCTGTCTGTTAAGAAGTCTAGTATCCAGTTACAAATAGAGGGGCTTAGTCCAAGTGTAGATAGTTTGTCTATCAGAGTTTGGGGGATCATGGTGTTGAAGGCAGATGTGAAGTCCACACCCAGGTACATAAAATCCCCATACACCGCCGCAGAACAAGTACGAATTATACTGATCTTGTGCCAAACACCATCGGAGCAATTGATTATTATATCTGATTCGAAATATAACCTGCAGAATGTAGTTGCGCCCTGACCAGGAGGTGCGCACCGACCAGGAGGTGCGCACTGACCAGGAGGTGCGCACCGACCAGGAGGTGCGCACTGACCAGGAGGTGCGCACTGACCAGGAGGTGCGCCCTGACCAGGAGGTGCGCACTGACCAGGAGGTGCGCACTGACCAGGAGGTGCGCACTGACCAGGAGGTGCGCACTGACCAGGAGGTGCGCACTGACCAGGAGGTGCGCACTGACCAGGAGGTGCGCACTGACCAGGAGGTGCGCCCTGACCAGGAGGTGCGCACTGACCAGGAGGTGCGCCCTGACCAGGAGGTGCGCACTGACCAGGAGGTGCGCGCATCATTTGTGCTGCAAAACATGTTGGCACGCATCTTGCAGCGTGGCATTTATTGTCCACCATCTCCTGACCACCTCCTGTCCGTGCTGCGGCGAGATGTTTGTTTGAAGCCATTTTCAGATCAAACCATTTATTCTTGATTTCTGATACTGTACGACCCACGGGAGACAAAACATATGCACTACAATATTAATATGATGTTAACTGTAGTTTCGAGACAATTTAAAATGCTTCTGTTGAAAAACACATCCGACACTTGCGGGGGGTGGGGGGGTGGGGTAGCGGTGCGCCACAGCTCTTCTGAATAAGTGAAACTGTAACACAGTACACTAAAATTAAAGGTATTTGACCATCCGACACTTGCGGGGGGTGGGGGGGTAGCCACAGCGCCACTGAGAGCAGATCTCCGAACGCGTGAAGTTCCTCCTTTTACTTCGAGTTTGAATGAATGGACACTTCCTGCTGTCTGAAGGCAGGAAGCGTGGCCTTATATGGTGTTTTGAGGGGTGGAAATTATGTAAATTACCTTCCCGCGAGCACGCGCAGGTGAGTAGAACAGGTGGGATCCATCAACTTTAAGCAGCCCGTTTACACGCTTTTCCTGTGGATAGAAGACTTTGTTGGATCTGACGTGGCATGTTCGTACGAACGCTTCGTACGAACAAAAGTAAGAGAAATTTAGGATAAAAATACGAACATTTTCGTGCATGAGGGCCATTGTTCCACGTTTAATCTATTGTATTGAGGTTTGGGGAAAAGCGTGCAAAACAATTACAAAGCCTGTTTTTATTTTACAAAAGAGAGCTGTAAGAGTAATCACCAGAAAACATTTCAGTCACCCATCAAACACCTTGTTTCTTCAGCTAAATTTATTGAAATTCCAGGAATTGGTAGAATATAGTATTTTATCAGTTATGTATAGGGCTCATAATAACACATTACCTTTAAATATCCAAAGAAATTTTATAAAAAGACAAAGTTATTACAATCTCAAAGGGACAGAGATATTCATCAAACCACAATTCAGAACCAGCTTAAAGGGACGGTCTACCTCAATTCAGGGAGTTCGATTGTGGAATGCTCTGGAGAGTGATGTTAAAAATGCAAAATCAATGTATACATTTAAGAAAAAGGTCAAAAAGGACTTGCTCAAAAACTATATATGATGTAACTTAGTGTGTTTGTGTATTACACTTATGTTGACTGATGATGTAGCTTAGTGTGTTGTGTATTACAGTTAGAAAAATTAAGTAGAGTTATTCATTTGTGATGTAGTTTGTGTATTACAGTTAGAAAAATTAAGTAGAATTATTCATTTTGTGATGTAGTTTGTGTATTACAGTTAGAAAAATTAAATAGAATTATTCATTTTTGTGATGTAGTTTGTGTATTACAGTTAGAAAAATTAAGTTGAATTATTCATTTTCTTATGTAGTTTGTGTATTACAGTTAGAATGATGTAGTTTGTGTATTACAGTTAGAAAAATTAAGTAGAATTATTCATTTTGTGATGTAGTTTGTGTATTACAGCTAGATAAATTAAGTAGAATTATTCATTTTGTGATGTAGTTTGTGTATTACAGTTAGTAAAATTAAGTAGAATTATTCATTTTGTGATGTAGCTTGAAGGTTAACATTGGTTGAACAAACTGTGAAATAAGGGGCAGATATAATAAGATTTCATCTTCTTTCTGCTCCTTTCATTTTATCCTACTTGTATTCTTGTATCTGATGAAACTGTCTTGTATTGTTCTTTTAAAATGAATGAATAAACATCAAATCAAATCAAATATTTAAAGGTTGGTGTGTTCATTTCTAAATTTAATGTACTACAATCAATGTCTGTTTTGGGATGTGTAGATTAATTAATTAATCAGTTACTGTTATAAACATGGATTTGAATATATAAATTTGGTCAAATTGGGGAGGGAATGACTGAGCCAGCTGAGGAGTGCTGTGAGTTTTCATTGGATTAGCGTGATGTCCTTCAAAAACTTCAACCAATTTGATATCACGGTCGACAGAATTTATTTAAAATATATATATTTGGATCATGACAGGCCTGACAGGTCAATAAATGCATGTCGGCCCAGCGAGCAAGCAAATCTTTGTGCCTCGCCGGGCCAGTTACACGCTGCCAGAAACACCTGTACTTACAAAGATATTTTTACTTTATTGCACTTAGTGTTTCAAAAGGCCACAACACTCCTTGTACAATACATACCTTCCTCAGTGAACTGCTTGTGCCCTGGATGCAGAAAGGGGGGCAGGTACAGACTAGCTCCCCTTTTTTCCACCTCTTTGTCAGCAAGGACTCTGTCACCGGGTTGAAGGTAATCAAGAAACCCACAGTTGACAGTGATGAACTTGTCCGATGATCCTCCGCAATACAAAAGAGATTTGTAGCATAGCACTCCATCAGGTGTACATGCGACAAGTACCTGCATCATCAGAAACACTTAAATGAAAAACCTGAAAAAAGCCTGATGACATTAAACAAAATTTTACTAAACATCTAGTGAAAACACATTATGGCAAGGCAATATAAATAGAAACAGAAAACCGATTAAAAAAGAAGATTTTAAAAGGGTCTGAATACTGTATTACCTTGGCTGTGTTGTTTTGTTTGTATGAAGACTATGTTTATTACTGACTGACCAGGGAACTTGGTGCCTCTACAAAAAACTCTGTGCAATCTATCATGCACCTCAGGTTGGAAAACTTCTGGGCTTCAACTGGCATGAATTACACACTTTGCTGTTTTGTGTCGGGGTGAAGTCCCACCGGCGAAGCGCTTGATGCCACAACTTCCTTCTTTTAGTCGCTTTAAAAGTTGCTTTACTCGACTTACCTAGAGGGATTTGGTAAAACGAACAAATCTCACCTTTTTCTTTTACTCGTTTACATTGCCTCAAACAATTATAAACATAACAAAAGTCTAAAAAAGCTAAGTCTGGTCCTCTGGACATTCAAAAAACAAAACAAAGCAAAAAAATTGTAGAAACGTTTCGTCTTTCGTCTGAAAGACTTCCTCAGTCTGAGCTGCTGTATTCAGCTCAGTCTTATAAATAGCACCTCTCACAGTGGATCAACCAGTTGGCTGATGACAGCCTGAAACCAGCTGCTCACATGATCAAGGAGGACCATCAGCCTAACGATGGATCATTAGCACCCTGATGGTTGTTTGCTATTCACAGAGGGCTGAGTGATACTAGCAATAACAGCATTGTAAGGGGGGACAGTTGAACCCGGAGGCCTCCACCTCTGTTTAATGATGGACGGTTTCTTTTCACAAAGATGGCCTCCTTTACTCCTCTCTCAAACCATTGTTCCTCTCTATCAAGGATGTGAACATCTTCATCCCTGAAAGAGTGACCGCTGGCCTGGAGATGAGTGTAGACCGCAGAGTCCTGACCTGATGATGTTGATCTTCTGTGCTGGGCCATCCTTTTGGCCAGTGGCTGTTTAGTTTCCCCGATATAAGACTGATCACAGCCCTCCTGACACTGAACAGCATACACAATATTACTCTGTTTGTGCCAGGGGACTGGATCTTTGGGGTGAACCAGTCTTTGCCGTAATGTATTTTGGGGTTTATTTATAAGACTGAGCTGAAAACAGCAGCTCAGACTGAGGAAGTCTTTCGGACAACAGACGGAACGTTTCTACATTTTTTTTGCTTTGTTTTGTTTTGTTTTTTTGAATGTCCAGAGGACCAGACTAGCTTTTTTAGATTTTTCTACCTGGATTATTGAGCATGCATCAGGGTATAACAAAAGTCATATTTCCACATTGCGACCGTTGGTAGTAATGCAAACACTCCAGTAGTATGGCGGCGTTAGCCCCAGGTTCCGGTAAATTCTCGAAAAATGCGAGTGCGCATGCGCAATGACGTCAACTGGTAAAAGGTGTATTCAGCTCAGTCTTATAAACAGCACCTTGCCCTAGTGGATCAACCAGTTTGTTGCTGACAGCCAAAAACAGCTTCTCACATGATCAAGGAGGACCATCAGCCTAATGATGGATTGTTAGCACCCTGACGGCTGTTTGCTATTCACAGGGGCCGAGTGATACTAGCAATAACAGCATTGTAAGAGGGGGACAGTTGAACATGGAGGCCTCCACCCCTGTTACCCCATAGATGGTTTCTTTTCACAAAGATGAAACCATCTCAAATCATCGCTCCTCTCTATCCAGGATGTGAACATCTTCATCCCTGAACGAATTACCGCTGGCCTGGAGATGAGTGTAGACCGCAGAGTCCTGGCCTTTTTGAATGTCCAGAGGACCAGACTTAACTTTTTTGGATTTTTCTACCTGGATTATTGAGCATGCATCAGGAGATCTTACAAGTACTGTATAGTTTTTTTCTTATGACTAGGGTGACCAAAGATTAGTCTGTCATTGCCAAGGCCACCTTTGACCACCCGCTGGCTCCACCATTTCGCCTGATCCTGGATAATATTCCTCCCTCCACTCACCAGAATCCTCTGCTCTGCCTCGAAAAAGTGAAAATAGAAATAATAATAGAGACGTCTATTCTTATACACAGTGTATCACACTCATCTCAAAAACTAAAAGCATTCACTATTTAAAGCCCTCAATGACCGGGGACACCGGCATACTGCTTGTCATTAATGACAAAGTGAAAGTAAGAAAAATTTCACCCTTACAAAAATATATTTGAATCCCAAAGTAAATATCGGGAGAAGGCTTTTTGATTTATTTTCCCCCCACCCGTGTAAGCTGCTATGTGCCATTTATGAAGGAATGTTGTTGGAAAAAAGTGACCTAACCCTAAAATGTTCTCCAAGAACATTAATAATCAATTCCTCAGACTTATTCAGAAACTGACAGTAAGATTGGTGTGAGACAGTCTGTTTTCCTCCGGCGATGTGCTCTGTCTTCCAGTTTCCTGGCTTTAATAATTAATGTAACATTGACACACCGCATGCTGAATGAATGAAGGGTTATGGGTCACAGAAATATGAGCAATCCTGTTTAACAAGAGAGGAGGATCTTAAATTAATTAAAGTTTTAAACTCTGAAAACCTGATATATCAAAATATTTGGTTGATGTGTGTGCATCCATGTTACACTGCAACTCAATCGAACACAACTCTGGTTTGAATGTTGCCCTCAATTTTTATTTGCCTTTTTTATTATTATGTTTGAAATTTTGGTTACTGAAGGAAACTTGCCAAAGTCATATTTCTTATTTGCTGAAAGTTACCCTCTCCATCATTTTGATTATTATTCTATTCTGACTTATCCACAAAGAGGGGTTTTAAGGGTATTAAGCTCTGCCACATTTTATTTACTTGGGTGGTTTAGATTCTGATTAGTATTTTGATTAGGTATTTTTCTTTTATCACTCAGTAAGTAGAGCCTGGATTAAATTCCTTTCCCCATGTCTCAATGTCCTCAGCTACATATCTGAAATAGCTAAACACATAGAGAAGTCTGTCAAGAGTTCACATCCCAGAGTTACTTGTTCCAATTACCTGAATATTGAATGAGATTTTTTGTCAAGACAAATCAATTCTACCTTTCTGTTCCTATAGCTGCAAAAATGACACGGCCTAACCTTTCTGTTTCAGGGGAACAGTGGAGGCTCGCTTTGTTTACGTCTTTGTTTTGGGCATCCTCTTCTCGGGCACCAAGGACCTCCTGCGATCCCAGATCCTCACGGCAGATGCCAAGCTAAAGAGCAGGGGATTATGGGAGATATACAGTGGCTTGGTTTTGTTGGTTGCACTCTTGTTTCGTGCACACAACCTGCCAGTCCTCTGCTGCTGCCTTTTGATCCAGACACTAATGGCTCAGTTTATCTGGAAGAAGCTCCATTATGATGCAGCCCAGACCACCATCATGCACTACTGGTTTGGCCAAGCCTTCTTTTACTTCCAGGTAAGTAGCAAAAATGGAGCTTAATCTCACTTTTCATGACCCTGTGTGTGAGATTTGAAGACATCTAGTGCAAGAATCGTTAGTAGCAACCCATTTTAATAGAAATACATCTTGTCCCAAAAATATGTTGACATTTGTCAGCTTGGGTTAATAATAAAAATTTAAAAAGTCTTGTTTGACCATTTCTGCTTTTAATCTATTTAATTCTAGACAAATAATTTTATTATCAAACTAATTTATTTTGATAAAAAATGTAGCTTGTAGGCTTGACAAAGCTTTAATGAAAGTTGGTTCAAATGGAAAAATACTTAACATTTTTTACTTGATTACATGATTGCTCATCATATAGGATTTTAGTAATTTTCCTGCAAATGTATTAATGGTAAACAGGTACACGATTTCTTGAGTTGATGTTCATAATGTTACGTGGGCACATTTTCTTCCATCTTTTGTTAGTTTGTTATTTTTATTTTTGGCACTTTTTGACGGTTCACTGGTGAAAGGGGCGGGGCTCAGCCAGTCTAAGTGTTTTTAACTGCGCTGGTAGCACACCTGTGGGTGATTGACTGATGGAGTAGCGTGTTGGGAGCTGCTGTTGCAGTGAAGACGTGTAAAAAAGAAGAAAATAATTTAAGGTACGGTGTGGGTAGGCTCTGGACGGAGAAACAGAGTCTTCACCTTGGGTCGGATCAACCCAGAGGGGAGCGTTGGATGTTTTTGGCCGGGAGGAAGTTTGTCCTGGATAAACCGGCTGGATGCTAAGTAATGCTCCGGGGAGTTTACACGCCTGCTAACATCAACCACCTATAAAATCACAAGTGGTGCGTTTTTAAGAAAAGAGAAAATCTATGAAGAAAAGCAAAAACAACAACTATTGAACAGATCAAAAAGGCGTTCAATACAAGATCAACTGGACTTTATTTGTAACAGAAGACGTTTCGCTTCTCATCCGAGGAGCTTTATCAATTCAATTAACCAGACTGTGTGCGCGTGGATTTATAACAGGAGTCACGCACCAACATATGTAAATTGCAAGCTGAGGTAACACATACATGTAAATTGACAGATCACACCTTAACAGTAGGGAGTTCCCTTGAAGTCTCTGACAGAAGACACAACAACTGTATGTAAATTGACAAAAAACACCTCACAGCCCAACAACAGAGGTTTCTCAACAAACTTTGCTAGTCTAATTCACAGACAAGACACCTCTGCTCCCATCCGGTGTAAAACGTTTGTGAATCAGCCCCAAAACTGAGTTATAAGTCTTGGAAAGTTGAAATCTCAGACCTCCTCCTCTGTTAAGAGAAGGTTTTTCCCTCTTAACATAAACAGCTTCCTTCACACCCCTCTCAAACCATCTGTGTTCTCGGTCCAAAATTTGCACATTTTCATCCTCAAAAGAGTGACCCTTGTCCGTGAGGTGGAGGTGAACAGCTGAGTTTTGTCCAGAGGAGGTTGCTCTCCTGTGTTGGGACATTCGTCTGTGAAGAGGCTGCTTAGTTTCTCCAATGTAACGGTCTGAGCAGACCTCGCTGCACTGGACTGCGTACACCACACCACTCTGTTTGTGTGTGGGGGTTCTGTCCTTAGGGTGGACCAGCCTCTGTCTGAGAGTTCTGCTGGGTTTGAAATGTACTGGGATGTTGTGTTTGTTGAAAATCCTTCTGAAATTCTCTGAGACTCCAGCAACATAAGGAATGACAATGTTTTTCCGTCTGTTAGCATTTTTCTGTTGATTATTGTGTTTAGCAGATTTCCTTGCTGACTTGACAAAAGCCCAGTTGGGATATCCACATGTTTGCAGCGATTTGTTGATGTGTTTCTATTCAAGGGCGGATCTAGAAAAATATCTATGGGGTGGCAAGAGGGTGGCAAGGATGTTTCAGGGGGTGGCAACACCCTCCCCCTCAACACATACACACACACACATACATATATATACAGTATACAGGTAGTCCTCGACTTACGACGCCCCTGACTTACGACGTTTCGGACTTACGAACGCATCTCATTATATTAAAAAAAACTTTAAAAAAACTTTTTTTTAATAATAAATAAATAAATGTACAGTACTGTACAGTTACCAAGCACTTAGCCTATCCTAACATAGTTAAGGAGTGAGTTGAATTGTCTCCCTCCTCCTTAGCAGGCAGGGAGCTAGCTCCCTTTATGTGAAAGGGAGACAATTCAACTCACTCCTAACAACTGTGTTAGGATAGGCTAGTGCTTGGTGACTACAGTACTGTACATCTATTTATTTTAAAATATATATATATATATTTTTTTGTATGTGATCCTACTTACGAATTTTCGACTTACGAATGGCTCGTAGGTACAGAACTTGTTCGTAAGTCGGGGACTACCTGTATATATAAATAAAATGATGCAATGTAAAGGGAGAGACATGAAACAGCCAAAGTACAGGCAGCAGAAATACAGGTGTGTTCAGTCCTCTTTTCATTTCATTTCTCACTTCCCGCCACTCAGTCAGAACTTGACGTCTTGAGTCAGTTGTACAATGTGCTTCTTCTTCTTTAAATTTATTGGCAGTTGGCAAGAAAGTTAGGTGAGCATTACCGCCACCAACTGGTAAGGAGTGTGGACCATATGACTAAATCAAAAAAGGCGTTCAATACAAGATCAACTGGACTTTAAAGTCCAGTTGATCTTGTATTGAACGCCTTTTTTGATTTATCATGTCCTGGACGACTGAGAATCTTCACCATATGACTACATTGTGCTGCATTCAATGTTGTCGGAAAAAAGATGTTCGCGTTCGTAATGTCCAGCTGGGGTGGCAAACAGGATGGCAAGGTTGGGGTGGCAACTGCCACCCTATGCCACCCCAGTAGATCCGCCCCTGTTTCTATTCCTTTTCCTTCCCTTCTGTCCTTGTGGGGATGTGTTCTGCCCGCTGCTGTAAGGTTCTGATGACAGAAAGTTTGTGCTCCAGTGGATGGTGAGAGTCAAACAGAAGATACTGGTCTGTGTGGGTTGGTTTTCTGTAAACTTCAATGTTGAGACTGTCCTCTCCCTCCATATACACCAAACAGTCCAAAAAAGTAGCTAAGCGCTGCGAAGGCCTATTGTAATCGCTCGATTTCTTCTAAATTATTATTATTATTTTTCCGTCACTTCGCGCGGCTGTTTGGGGCCTTTAACATATTCAAAAACTCACCAAACTTCACCCAAAATTGTTCCCCAACTAAAAAATTTGGATTCTGGTGTAATCGCAAGTGGGCATGGCCAAACTGCTCTATAGCGCCCCCTAACGTGAGTTGGGGAAAACCGTAGGTCATACAGATCTGAAACTCGTTACATAGGTAGATCTCCCCAATTCAAAAAAAAAAGTCTCTTGGAGGTACCCTTTAAAATGCACAGGTAGGCAGCCATTTTGGGTCAAATGTCAAATTTTGGTCATTTTTCAGTTTTACTCATGTCGAACTTTGACGAACTCCTTCTCAGGCGTTCGACCTAGCGGCTTCATTCTTGGTCAGAATGCAGCTAAGGCATGGGGCTTTAAAAGTTATCAATAAAATTGACTTTTCGTATATGTTCAGGGGGCGTGGCAGAGCGGTGAACTTGGCGTACTCGCCAAAACAAACGAAACGCTATAACATTGTCATTAAAAGGTCAATTGGCACCAAGCTTGGCATGAGGGATCCTGGTTGGATGCCTGACGATCCTATGTTGTCATAGTCCGACCTCACCTAAGCCCCGCCCCCTCAGAACAGGAAGTGGCTTTCTTTGCTTGGAAAGCTCCAACTCTGGCTCTCTTGATCTAATCAAGATGATCTTGTGTCAGATGACTGATAACAAGTTGGTCTCACTTGTTTTAAAGCACCAACAGTTTAAAGCAGAGGGCGTGGCCGTGGCAGAGCGGCAAAGTCACAGGTCACGCCGCCGCCATACGTTTTGCTCTAGATTCCACATGTTTCAGCCCAGCTTCACCAAACTCACTGACATCGATCCTTGTTCATCCCCCAGCAGGGATCCGGTGCAATACTTGGTGGGCATGGCCTAATTACTCAACAGCATGGTGGCACAACTGGTAGAGCTACTGCCTCTCAGCGAGCAGGTCCCCGGTTCAAATCCCGGTCCGGGGGCCTTTCTGGGTGGAGTTTGCATGTTCTCTCCGTGCATGCGTGGGTTTTCTCCGGGTGCTCCGGTTTCCTCCCACAGTCCAAAAACATTCATGTTAGGCTGATTGGTAACTCTAAATTGACCCTGGATGTGAGTGAAACAGGTCCCTCTTGTAAATGAGTCCCCATGGCTCAATGAGGCTAGCCTGTGTAAATAAAGGTTGAATGAAAAAAAGGCAGCTTGTTATCGTTAGCATCCTCTCTGGTGAACTTGATGTTGTTATCAACCGAGTTAATGTGTCTGGTGAATGCTTCCACCTCCCTGGCTTGGATTTTGACCCAGGTGTCATCCACATAACGGAACCAATGGCTTGGAGTTGTCCCCTCATAGGAGTTAAGGGCTCTCTGTTCCATTTCCTCCATGTAGAGGTTTGCAACAATGGGTGACACTGGAGATCCCATGGCACAGCCGTGCTTCTGTCTATAAAATCTGTCATTGAACTTGAAATAAGTGGTGGAGAGGCAGAGATCCAGCAGGGTGCTGATGGGATCTGGGGTGAAGTTGGTCCTTTTGCCCAAATCCTTGTCCTGTAGAAGTCGTTTTTTGACAGTTTCTACTGCTTCAGAAATGGGTATGCATGTGGGCAAAAGGACCAACTTCACCCCAGATCACATCTGCACCCTGCAGGATCTCTGCCTCTCCACCACTTATTTCAAGTTCAATGACAGATTTTATAGACAGAAGCACGGCTGTGCCATGGGATCTCCAGTGTCACCCATTGTTGCAAATCTCTACATGGAGGAAGTGGAACAGAGAGCCCTTAACTCCTATGAGGGGACAACTCTGAAGGAAACATGAGGGTAACCACCATATTGTGTCTTTAAACACATACGGTGCCACCCAGATGTAAAGGATTATGAGGAGGTCAATATTAATACTGGCCTCTTTACCTTAATTAATTTACTTATTCAGATTGAATAGTAATTTCACGGATTCTTTCTTTTTCAGTTTACCCAATATTTCTGTGATCTTTCTGATGGATAAATAAATAAAGCCATTAAGTGACAGAGAACGTTGACTTTAGCTTGGTATGCCAGGAGACACTACCATTTATTTATAATAAATCAACTAAAATCAACATCATTACACTTGATTGACATGATTTCACTTTCTTGCAATTTAACACGTCAGCACATTTAAATTGTAACACAACAGACATAAATATAGGATGTTAACATACTTAGTCTGAGGCTCTATGACTTAAATAGTTTCCAGCTTAGAATTGAGGGAAAGGAGATAGGAGGAAAGATGGAGAGATGGTTTAAAGGAAATTGTCTTGAGCATGTTACCAGAAGTGACACTTCCCATCCGATTTCTGCTGAAATCCAGGTACGTTTGTAAACAGCTCTTTACCTTCGACGACGAGTCTGATAAAGAGATGACACCAGCCTTTCAGGCGTACAGAATCGTTGCAGGTCCAGCACGTCCGAGCCGGTTCTCGTTTACGTTTTCAACGTCTCCTTGGATCCGCTTCGATCATCAGAAAATATGTCAGCTACTGGTTGACTTCAAGATAAACTTATTCCAGGAAGGAATAAACAAAGTTTTGAGCTTACGCTCGTTCTAAGTGGACTCATAACAGCATGTTATTAGTCCTTAACTGGATGACGTGTCCTTAGCGTGTGACTAAACGTCCATCCAGCTCTTTGGGAAAAGTTCACATCTCTTGAAGTTCCCAGCAGACTCTGACGTTCCAGCAAAAACTTAGAACTTAAAAGAGGATCTGAGAGGAGCGAGACTTGTCTCTTTTTCATTGGTCCGTGGACCAGCGAGGAGTTCACTTGTTGTTATCAAGATTCAAGGTGAAATTCAAAGCAGAGTGAAAATGTTTTGGAAAGACAGAGAGTGCTGGAGCCCTTCTCATGAAAACAACGGATTAACTGTCTTCTGACTTTCTAAACAAAACGGCCGGGTCTCTCTGACCCGAGTCTTCAACTTTCACACAGCAGTGGACACAGTGATGTGCAGAAGTGACACAGTTTAACTCTACAGAATAACACAGCTTAAAAGCACACATCATGAAAATGACAAAAGTTATTCTTTTGATTACATTAGAATAAAATCAAAGATAGAAATAGTCTCTTTTGGTGACTATGTTCTCAGATTACAACTAATGGAATAATTTGTAGTAAATGTCTTGCTTTACTGAGAGGTCAGTAAAGGTCATCTCTGGAACAGTTCAAAAATACACAGGTGTATCAAAGTGGACACGGTCATGCCCACTACATCTCCCCCCTTTTGGAAGCCATCGCCAGTCCTTGGGGATGGGGTCCAACACGAAAGGAACATTGAACTGTCTCTGATCTTGAAGTAATCCAGCAAGTGGAAAAGAAAAATCAAAATTATAATCCCATAAAGTTTTTGGAACTTCCATACTGTTCGGAGGTAATCCCATTGCGGTAAGCTTTTAATCCCTTGGAAAACTGAGTCTGTTAACTCTTGGAAAACAAAGTCTGTGATCCCTTGGAAAGCAAAGTCTTATAATCCACAGCGGTAATTCCACAGCAGTAATTCCACAACGATTAGTTTTGTTGATTGATCAGCAACAATTGTTTTCATAATCAGCATGTAGAGGGGATCCCTCGATTGAAGCAGAGGAGGCGACCCTTGGATGAAGGTTGAAGACCAAGCGTTGGAGCTGCAGGTCCCACATCGAAGGTTGTTGGCTGGCTGGTTTCTAGTCAGTGCCACTCTGGTTCTATGTGTCATGCAATTATGTGGGTTTTTAGGTGGGCTTATGATTGGGATTTTACATTAGCCTTACCTATATGCACCTGGTTTGTAAGCTATCATGGTGTAGATCAGTTACAACTACCAATTAAGGGGTGGATCATTCTGTAGAATTATAGATAGGGATCTATACCTATAAAATTTTGGAGGGCTTCTGTAACGAAGGCCTCTTCTTCCAAACTATTCCTCCATTCATTACTTAGTTTAGGTTAAACTAAAATAGAAAAATGAAATATAGTTTGATCTAAATGTCTGTTGTCTTTTAGACGAACGACGTAGGATTTGGTATTCCTAATAAATTTTGAAGTCTATGGCGAGACTCATCAAAATGAATAGATAATCTAGAATAGAAACGATCGAATCGGTTCAATTTAGAAATTGTGAGACCAGTGTAGTTTATGGTACCTTGAGTAGCTTTAAACTACATTGACTCTTCAACGATTGAGATTTAACAAAACGAACTGCATGTTGGCATAGTTAAATCCATATCATTCATTAACCAATGTTAATACAAAACCTTTTTGGCTGGGAGTGTTCAGAACCAAACAATATCTCAACTTATGACAACAGTAATGACTAAACAACAAGGAAACAACGTTTCACTGCTTCGACACACTCTTGTCGTCAGATTCCAAAGTGCAACACACAAGAAAACAGGTCTCAACTTTATGACCGAGGTCAAATTAAATCTCGTGGATTTAAACGGTTGTTAAGGTTAGTTTTTTGTTGTGGGTTTTAGGCTTAGCGTTTCTAAGTTCAAATTGGACAATGCGACTTATAGGGTGGAAAATATGGTAGTTTAAACCTGATTAGTTTATTTACTAACTTGTGTTTGGACGACCTTATTATCCCATGAAGTCGGTGAGTTTGTGAGATCTTTGTCTTTTGTGGAGTCATTGAACGCCTTGTAAGGTTTGATCTGATTTCGATGTACCCATTTAGCAATTGGCTCTTTGCGGCCTTTGCTGATTTTGATTTCGTAGACGACTGAGGACACTTTGTCTGTTATCAGATGAGGTCCAGTCCACCTGGGCATTAGTTTGCGGGCGAGAGTTCCGGTCTCGGACCCTCCTTTCCCGGTTGCTGGGGCGAACGTATAGTACCAGACTCTGTCTCCCACTTGGAGTTCATTATGAGAGGCCTTCTGGTCGTAGTACGCCTTGCGTCCTTCAGCGGATTTTTCCAGGTTTTTCTGGGCGAAAGCAAAAGTGTTTCTGAGGTGTACATTCAAATCTTTCATGTATTGTTGTGTAGTGTAGGCTGTCGCCATGGCGGCGTCGCCTGGTTGGTACAACAGGTGTAGAGGGAGAGTCATTTGTCGACCGGTCATCATCTCGAAGGGAGAGATGCCAGTTGATGTGTGTGGAGTGGCTCTTATGGCCATGAGGACCAGAGGGAGTTTCACGTCCCAGTCCTTGTGGTTTGCAGCCACGTATTTCTTCAAAATACTCACCACAGTTCTGTTTGCTCTCTCAACTTGGCCTGAAGCCTGTGGGTGGTAGCCGACATGAAAGTTAGCCTTGACGCCTAGCGTCTTCCACAGTTCTTTCATCACTTCACCTGTGAAGTGTGTACCTTGGTCTGAGTTCACCCGAAGGGGAAGTCCAAACCTTGAAAATATATGATTCATTAACAACATAGCAGTGGTTTGTGCTGTGTCGTTGGGAGCTGGTAGGCATTCTACCCATTTGGTAAATGCACAGGTTACCGTGAGAAAATATTTATTTCCTCTAGAGCTCTTAGTGAGTGGTCCAACCCAGTCGATCTGGAGGTCAGACCATGGGAATGCAATGCCTCTGCTTTGCAGTGGTGCTCTGTGAAGTGGTCTGGTTGGCTGAAACTGGCCACAGACCACGCACCCTTCAATGTAGTCCTTGACATCCTTTTTCATTCCAGGCCAATAGGCAATTTGTTTTAATGCCGTCAGCGTGGCTTTATCTCCTTTGTGTCCTGCGGACGGGAGATCATGGGCATGAACTAACATCACCCCCCTTTGGTCATGGGGAACCACGAACACAGGTGAGGACGTTGGTCCATGAGCGAAAGTTAAGATGCCCTTGATTAGTTTTAGCTGTTTGCGCAGCTGATAGAGGACCTTAAGGTCTGGATCGGAATCCAGGTCGTCTTTAGACGGACTATTTTTGTCTGGATCAGTCAGGTACAGTATCATGGAGTTGATAGCAGGATCCGACTTCTGTAGTTGGATGATGTCTGGGTCAGTCAGTGCGGGTCGTACAGAGACTGCGTTGTCAGCAGGTCTGGCTGCGGCCTGTGCACGTGTGACTGCCATAACCCTGACTGTAGGTTGTATTGACAGAGTCTTGATTAACCAGGAGGGGTCGAAGGACCATAGAGGACCTTCGTCGGCTCCTTCTTTGGCTAAGGAATCTGCAATGTCATTGTAGTGCTTGTCATCGCCTGGGACTCTAGAATGTCCTGGAACTTTCTTCCAGTAGATCTGTAAGTCGTGTGATGTCACCAAGTGATCACACGCTATGAAAAGCTCTTTGTGTTTGACCACTTTCCTGTCGCTTGTTAGGAAACCATTCTGTTTCCACACAGCGAGGTGACAAGCGAAACTTAAACGAGCATAGTTAGAGTCAGTGCAGATGACTAGCGTCTTGATGGAGTGTTCTACTACCATCTGGAGAGCTATTAGGATTCCTGCAATCTCAGCGTACTGAGAAGTCTGAGAGCCTAATTTGTAGCTGAAAGTTATCTGCTCTTGGTCATGGAGGAGAACCCCTCCAACACCTGCTCTGCAGATTTTGTCGCGGAGGAATGAAGATCCATCCACGTACAATGTTGTCATATCTTTGCAGATATTGTCATCGAAGAAGTGGTGATTCGGGTCTTCAGTTACTGGGGGTTTCACCTCAACCGGCGGCTGGGTGGCTGGTACATCTTGTGTACACTTTTGGCAGATTGCCAAGTCCGTCCCCAGATGTGACTTCTTGTTTTGACCATAACGTATGTCTAGGTTAAAACTTTGAAGCGCCATGAGCCACGTTGCAACACGTGAGTTTGTTACCACACCATCTCTGATGCGTTCACTGTTAAGAAAAGTCACTGGCTGGTGTTGTGTTTCCACAATTATTTTCTGTCCACCAATGTAGCTGGAGAAATGTTTTACTGCCCACACTGTGGTCAGTAGAGCTTTCTCACAGTCTGAGAATCTCAACTCGGGGCCTGCCATCGTCTTGCTGGCGTAGGCCACCACACGCTTGTCTCTGTCGTGTATCTGGTACAGACCTGCACTTATACAATGAGCTGAGAAGCCCACTTCCAAGTAAAACTCTTTGTTGTAGTCTGGGTAGACTAAACATGGGGCTGACTTGATCCTGTTTATAAGAGCGTCCATTGCCTGCTGCTGTTTGTCAGTCCAGACAAATGGAACGTCTTTCTTTAGGAGTTCAGTCAGTGGCTTTGCAAGGTCTGCATAGTTTTCTATGAACTGGTTCGAGTAGTTACACACGCCAAGAAAACTTTGTAGTTCTTTGAGATTGGTGGGGACTTTGAGATTGTCAAGGCCTTGGGTGCGAGTCAACTGTGGTTGTACTCCGTCTGGACCTACGAGTAGGCCAACGTAGTCCACCTTGGTTCTGCACCACTGGCATTTAGACAGTGATATTTTAGCACCAGCAGTTGTCAGCTGATTCAGAACGTGGTCGATCTCAGCCAAATGTGAGTCCAGTGTTGGCTGCCTCAGAAGGACATCGTCCACGTAAATCAGTGTCCCACGCTCATGGGCGTCTGGACATGCTTTGTTCAAGAAGATGTTGAACTCCGCAGGTGAGTTAGCGTAGCCAAAGGGACACCTGGTAAAAGTGTATTGTCGGCCACCAAAGGTGAAAGCTAGTTTGTATTGGTCCTCGGCGCGCACAGGGATGGTCCAAAAACCAGAGGCGACGTCGAGGGTCGAGAAGTACTTACCATTGGTGACCTTGGGCAGTTCCTGTTGGAGCTGGGTCATTGGCCACCGTGATAAGGGGACTTGTTTGTTTAGCTTTCTGTAATCAATTGTGAGTCTCCACTTTCCATTTGGTTTTAACACTGGCCACAAAGGCGCAGAGTAAGTGCTGTTACAGTATCTGATGATACCATTCTTTAGAAGGTTATCAAGGATTTCCCTGATAGGTTGATGTGCTGCCAGAGGAATCTTGTACTGTCTGACAAATGTGGGTGGAGCTTCGGGCGGGGTTGGGATGCTCACTGAGTGGAGCGTGGTCAACCCACAATCCATTGAGTCGGTTGAAAATGATTTCTCAAACTTTAAGAGAACTTGACGTAGTCTGTCCCTTTCTCCATCAGTTTTCAGGGCGTCGGCTTGGGCGACCACCTGTTCGATCTGAGAAGAAATTGAGAGGGGTTCTTGTTCTTTGGGGAGCTCCAATGAATCCCTTTCTGTGTCATTTACCCTGTTTATAGGCAGGACACTATAGGTATGAGAGCTTAGGCTGATGTCTCGGTTTAGACCGACCCCATAGACTGTGTCTTGGTCGACCTCATTGACCGAGACGAGAGCTATGGCCTGTTTTGGCTTTGTGAACAAGACTTGCCCCGTGTATTCATGTGGGATCAGGTATTCTGGGAGTCCTCCCAGAAATGTAATGCTCAGTTCAAAATCATGGAAATCAGTGGAGATCAACCATCCTATTTTTGTGTATTTCTTGATCAGTACCGCTTCCGTGCCTGTGTTACACACAGCAACAGATGTGGTTCTGCAGTCGAGGCTCACTTGTCTCGTGGCCTCAATGGACAGTCCTAAGTTGTAAAACTTAGGAGATAGTTGAAAGTATGCCTGCTTTTGGCTAATAGCTTGATTAGCTATGATGTGAACTTCCACCATCTGGTTCATTGCCTGAGGTAGTACTGTGATGGATTGGTTGCAAGCAACCTCGCAGACTTCTGGTATAATAATAATAATAATAATTAATTCAATTTATAACGCACTTTTCATTACTGAAAATCTCAAAGTGCTACACATATATTGAATGCTACACACATTCATAAACCGGTGGCGGCAGACTACCATGCAAGGTGCTTTCCAGTCCTACCGGGAGCAACTCAGGGTTAAGTGTCTTGCCCAAGGACACAACGACACATGGTGCGGGTCCCGGGAGTCGAACCGCCAACTTTCTGATAGGGAGACGACTGCCCTTACCACTACGCCACGGCCGCATGGTATGGTCTGTCCAGCTTTGAGATTTTCTGTGCTTAGCACAGGAGAATCCATTTTGTCTGTTTCCAGCAACCACAGTACATTGTTGACGGTGTCCACTCGGACACCCAATCTTACCAAAATGTCAGAGCCTATATAGGATGCATGTGGTAAGTTTTGGACCACGAGGAACGGGTGGACCAGTTCTCGTTTGTTCCAGTTCATGTTCAGGCGAATGACTCCATTTGCGGTCATTACCCGCTCACTGTTGGGATCGAGATGAAAGCGTAAAGCTTTCTTCGTTAGTTCTAGACCCATTTGTTTTTTAACCAAGGTTTCATAAAGAGCTTGGCTGATTGCTGAATTATCTGTCCAAGGAGACAGTACAGCATCTTCGGTGTGGGATCCCTGGATCTCGACACCTTTTACTACCTGTTGTAGGTAGTGTTCAGTGAGTGCTGATTGTTTCAGCTCGCAGAGGAGGCTTTCTTGTTGGGCCTCTTCTGCCTCACCTGTTTTTGTAGGTTCACTTACCGGGCTCTTGTCCTCAGATGAGGTGTCCCGTGTGTCCTTTGCGGTACCTGCGGTTAGGCAGTCTGTATCACAACTAGGAGGCACTTTTATTGGCAGAGGCTTTCTCACTGTGCTCCACATTTTCTGTCGGCCATAGTCTATAATTGCATCAAAGCGGTTTATAAAGTCTTGGCCAACTAGAAATGGGAATGAATCGAGTGTAGACACATGTACCGGGTGGTATAATGTCATTTTGCCAATCTGCATGTGAACCATAGCTATAGCTGTTAGGGTTGTTCTCGTCTCTGCGAGACCCTGCAGTTCTATAGCACTTTTTACAAGGGGTATTTGCCTGTGAACACCGTTAGCGGCGGTCCGTAGTTCCTCGAACAGTTTGGCTGACATAATGGTAATGTCGGCTCCGCCATCCAGGAGTGCTTCATGCGTGAGGACCCCTTCCAGTGTGATTGGCAGGTAAGCTTTCATAGCCTCCCCCCTTTTTTCAAAGTCACACAGAAACCTTAAAGGTTTCGGCCAATCATTCTGTTTACGTTGACCTCTGACTGTGTAATCTTTCTTCATCTGAACCGTCAGTGCAGTCACCAACGTGTCTGAGTTTTCAGTTTGTGGCGGGTCACTGTCGTCGATGATTGAGTTTCCCCCCCCTTGTTTGATGAGGGGCTGTTAGAGTCTGTGACAATAATGTCATGGTCACTGTCAACGTCTTGTTGACTGACACACTCTGGACTGTCAATGTATTGACTGTCATTATCCTGATTGTCAGCATCCTGACCATCAGTGTCTTGTTGACTGTCGTGATTTGCGTGCTCCGACTTACTATCAACGATAGTGCTACACATCACTCCAGGTTTGTTATCATTGCTTGTATTATCCAACTCTTTTAACAACCGACGTATTTTCTCCATGTCCTCTGGGACAGAGAATTATGGCCTTTCTTCTGGAACTTTTGCGGTTTTTTGCCTGTCTCGGACTGTTCCATTCTAGGGGCAGGAGGGGCTTGTCCTTGACCTGGGGGTTCCTGTTGGGACCCCCCTTTGTGATATGGTTTACTTTTGCGACCATCTTTCTTATCTTTAGGACGTGCGCCCCCCTTTTGAAATCGTTTTCCGAATTCTGGGTCTTGTCTGAGCCACTGCGGGTCATAGTTCCAGCGGGCATCTTCACTACGTGGTCTGTTAGGTCAAAAATTCTGTTTTTTCTCACCCTTTGTAGGATAGGGAGTCGGTTTCCGCGCCCCTTCCAGCTCTAGTGAGTTGGATTTGACCATTTCACCAGGACACACCTCAAAGGGTGTTTTGTTTGGTGTGCGACCTGTAAAAACATCTATCGCGCACTCTCTTATTTCTTCGATGGACCTCCGTTTGTAGTTTGCGCTGACGTGTACTTTCTCTCTTATGTCAGGGCAAAGATTTTTGCTGAAGATATATTTAAACCCTACCTCTTCCTCCATCTCTGGTTCGCATCTGTCACCGAAATAGGCACGGAATATTCGGTCATAATATGACCTTGGGTGCTCATTCCTACCTTGCTTGACGTCCGCCGCCGCTATGATGCCATCGGGCCCCGTGCAAGGAGTATACTCCTTTATCAGCGCAGCACATAAAAGACTGTAGTCTTTCATCACGGCGTCCCGTTGACGCTTCATGAAAGCATGCACTGTCCTGTCCGAGGTTAACCTTACCAGACAGATTTTATCATCAACTGTAGCTTCTGGGAAGCGTTGAAGCTGAAAATCAAGGTCATCGAGATAGATCTTGGTTTCATGTGAGCCCAACGGGCCTGGAGCGAAGGTTTGAATGCTTTTAGCCATATTCCGTAGTTCAGCCATTGAAAGAGGAGTTTGTGGGTTATTATCAGATCCACCCACCGGCGTATCCGGTGGGTTTGTTGGTTTTAGAGGCCCTAAGGGACGGCGTGGTGGATTAGGCGATGGAGTTGATGTTATAGGCGGTGGTGTTGGTGTTCTAGGCGGATCTGGAGACTGACCTTTAATTAATGCCAGACATTTTTTCTTTTCGTTGATTAATTTGTATTCAGTTGCGGCCAGCTTCTCCCTGCACTCTTTTAACTCTACTCGGTTGTCTGTACACTCGCGTTGTAATTCACAACACCGACTGTAGAGTTCCGTTTTTTCAAGAATGACCGCCTCATGTTGTGCCCGAGTCCTGAGATTTTCACGTACTGACTCCTCGTATAACTCTATAGTATGTTTTTCGCTTTTCAGGATTACCTCACGTGACTCATTTACCTCTTGTAAATGTTGATTCAAACGTTCCACCTCAGTCTGTTTTTGTTTGTAAACCAGTTGAGCTGCACCGTCCATCTGAGACTGTTTTAGTGACTGAACCTCCACCTGTAGCTTTTCAGCCTCCATTCGAGCTAGTTGTAAGTCAACATTGAATGCTGACTTATCCGCCTTGTGCGCTCTTTGTTCATTTCAGATCATGCTCTAGACCTGAATTTACTCTGACTTCCTGGTCCAACCTGGCCTTTAGTAACAGGGCCAGCTTTGCTAAACGCTCCATACTGACCTTTTTTGCTTCCTTTTTTGAGCCACTGTTTGCCACTGTTGTCAGCTCAGCGTTTAATGTTAGTGGAGTCATTTCAGGCACCTTTTTACCATAATCTGTGAACATTTTTGCAAGCTGCCCTAAAACCTCATCAATCCAATCTGGCTTATGTTTTCCAGGCCTTGAGGATCTGGGTCAACTGGCCCTGGATCTGACTCTGCATCTGACTCTGCATCTGACTCTTTGTCCGATTCAGGATCTGATTCGGGATCTGATTCAGGAGGACCCAACTTTGGGTCTGAATCTGTGACCAGATCCCTCAGACTAGAATCCTTATCCACTTCTTCTTTTTCTGCCATCGTTATGTTTTGATTTTGTTTGAATCAATAAGATGGTATTTATTATAGTGTATGCAAATAAATGTTTTCTTAGCGTTGAGTTACTTCACTAAAACAGCTTTCTGGTTTTATCCTTGTAATCTATAAACAAGCCTTTTATTCATTTAGAACCTTTTATTTATTTTAGGTTTTACCTTCAATGAAAAATGTTGTAAGTTAAAGCCTTTGTGGCTGCATCAACTTAATAGACTTATCTTTTAAAACAATTACTATTAAACCACGCTTAATTTGTCTGTCTTTCACTCAAACACCTATTTAAAGATTTCAAATAAATGTACTGTTCACACTAAAATTTAGCAGATCCTGTCTAATTTTGCTCCAAGAGAATGTATCTGGATTGAAAAGTGTGCTTCGCCGTGTGTGTGAGAGCTGTCACTCAAAGGGCAGCACCTGGAAATGACGACAAGAAATGGGCGGGTCGACGAAGCGCGTCAACCAATCAATTACAGCGCATGTAGTTCTTTTCCAGAGCGTTCATGGTGAATGTAGTTTTATTACCATCAACCAATGCAGTGCCGGAAACGACGACAAAAGTGGGCTGGCCGTATCGACGTGCGTCCCCACCTCAGCGAATCAGCGCTTTACAGATACGAGACGTGATTGACAGATCACGACTTTCTTTTTATCCAATCACAGCTCATAAACAAACATGTATGACACGTCACTTTAACGTTAGCTTAGCACAGCAGAACCCAATTCTACAGACTCTATACACAACTCAAACGCTTCAAATTAACTTTCCAAAATTCTGAAATATGCGGTGATCACACCTAGATAGGCCAACTTAGTTACGCTTAGTAACCCAGCACTGCAGCTGTTGAACAAACACGGACTCGCTCGGAGCCACTTCAAAGTCAGTTCCGGTCCACTTTTTAATGGAGCAGGACTCGGGTCTGACAGAACCCAGCCGACAACGTTCTAACAGTAATGTGCTTTTTTGACCTGTTCTAAAATGTAAAATACCACACACAGCAATCTGGTAGATGTTAATTGTAGCTTTCAGGCTTTTGACTCGGCGGTCAACAAAGCTTTGTACAGGAGTGTGTGCGTGAACTGGACCGAACAGAACCAGAACCCCCACAGACTGCTTCCAACAGCGTGTAACAGAGTTGAAACAATAACAATCTCTCAGCTTCAAATGACAAAAACATGCAGAATCTGCCTGTCTTGAACACTTCCAGCCAAAATTATTATCCTCAGAATTTAAAACTTGGATCCTATTATGCAAACATGACGTTACAGTTCATGAGAGACCACAGATTTATCAATAAACTTTCAGAAACCGGTACGAGCCACCAGATGAAGGAAACATGAGGGTAACCACCACACACATACGGTGCCACCCAGATGTAAAGGATTATGAGGAGGTAAATATTAATACTGGCCTCTTTACCTTAATTAATTTACTTATTCAGATTGAATAGTAATTTCACGGATTCTTTCTTTTTCAGTTTACCCAATATTTCTGTGATCTTTCTGATGGATAAATAAATAAAGCCATTAAGTGACAGAGAACGTTGACTTTAGCTTGGTATGCCAGGAGACACTACCATTTATTTATAATAAATCAACTAAAATCAACATCATTACACTTGATTGACATGATTTCACTTTCTTGCAATTTAACACGTCAGCACATTTAAATTGTAACACAACAGACATAAATATAGGATGTTAACATACTTAGTCTGAGGCTCTATGACTTAAATAGTTTCCAGCTTAGAATTGAGGGAAAGGAGATAGGAGGAAAGATGGAGAGATGGTTTAAAGGAAATTGTCTTGAGCATGTTACCAGAAGTGACACTTCCCATCCGATTTCTGCTGAAATCCAGGTACGTTTGTAAACAGCTCTTTACCTTCGACGACGAGTCTGATAAAGAGATGACACCAGCCTTTCAGGCGTACAGAATCGTTGCAGGTCCAGCACGTCCGAGCCGGTTCTCGTTTACGTTTTCAACGTCTCCTTGGATCCGCTTCGATCATCAGAAAATATGTCAGCTACTGGTTGACTTCAAGATAAACTTATTCCAGGAAGGAATAAACAAAGTTTTGAGCTTACGCTCGTTCTAAGTGGACTCATAACAGCATGTTATTAGTCCTTAACTGGATGACGTGTCCTTAGCGTGTGACTAAACGTCCATCCAGCTCTTTGGGAAAAGTTCACATCTCTTGAAGTTCCCAGCAGACTCTGACGTTCCAGCAAAAACTTAGAACTTAAAAGAGGATCTGAGAGGAGCGAGACTTGTCTCTTTTTCATTGGTCCGTGGACCAGCGAGGAGTTCACTTGTTGTTATCAAGATTCAAGGTGAAATTCAAAGCAGAGTGAAAATGTTTTGGAAAGACAGAGAGTGCTGGCGCCCTTCTCATGAAAACAACGGATTAACTTTCTTCTGACTTTCTAAACAAAACGGTCGGGTCTCTCTGACCCGAGTCTTCAACTTTCACACAGCAGTGGACACAGTGATGTGCAGAAGTGACACAGTTTAACTCTACAGAATAACACAGCTTAAAAGCACACATCATGAAAATGACAAAAGTTATTCTTTTGATTACATTAGAATAAAATCAAAGATAGAAATAGTCTCTTTTGGTGACTATGTTCTCAGATTACAACTAATGGAATAATTTGTAGTAAATGTCTTGCTTTACTGAGAGGTCAGTAAAGGTTATCTCTGGAACAGTTCAAAAATACACAGGTGTATCAAAGTGGACACGGTCATGCCCACTACAACTCCAAGCCATTGGTTCCGTTATGTGGATGACACCTGGGTCAAAATCCAAGCCAGGGAGGTGGAAGCGTTCACCAGACACATTAACTCGGTTGATAACAACATCAAGTTCACCAGAGAGGATGCTAACGATAACAAGCTGCCTTTTTTGGACTGTTTGGTGCATATGGAGGGAGAGGACAGTCTCAACATTGAAGTTTACAGAAAACCAACCCACACAGACCAGTATCTTCTGTTTGACTCTCACCATCCACTGGAGCACAAACTTTCTGTCATCAGAACCTTACAGCATCGGGCAGAACACATCCCCACAAGGACAGAAGGGAAGGAAAAGGAACAGAAACACATCAACAAATCGCTGCAAACATGTGGATATCCCAACTGGGCTTTTGTCAAGTCAGCGAGGAAATCTGCTAAACACAATAATCAACAGAAAAATGCTAACAGACGGAAAAACATTGTCATTCCTTATGTTGCTGGAGTCTCAGAGAATTTCAGAAGGATTTTCAACAAACACAACATCCCAGTACATTTCAAACCCAGCAGAACTCTCATACAGAGGCTGGTCCACCCTAAGGACAGAACCCCCACACACAAACTTTTAACTGCCAACAGCATTGGTGAAAAATTCCAGTCAGGTTTTAAATCAGGCCACAGCACAGAAACAGCCCTTTTAAGAGTTTTTAAAGACCTTCTTTTAACTGTTGATGCAGGAGGATCTGCTGTTTTAGTGCTTTTAGACCTTTCTGCTGCCTTTGATACTGTGGACCACAACATCTTGTTGTCACGACTGGAACACGTGGTCGGTATCAAAGGCACAGTTTTATCCTGGTTTAGATCCTACCTGACTGACAGGAGTTTTTCTGTTCATTTAGGGAACTGTTCTTCATCTCCAGCTCCTTTGATCTGTGGAGTCCCTCAAGGGTCTATTTTAGGTCCACTGCTTTTTAATTTGTACATGTTGCCTTTGGGGTCCATTTTTAGAAAACACAACATTCCTTTTCACTGCTTTGCTGATGATACACAGTTATATCTTCCAATTGAGTCAGACAGGGTCACTCCACTGGATCCACTCCTGGACTGTCTGAATGACATTAAAATCTGGTTAAAACTTAATTTTCTAAATCTAAATGAAAATAAAACGGAAGCCATCAGCTTTGGCAAATGTAACACCCTAAATGTTCTTGGCCCCTTGGCTTCATACAGCCACTCCAATGTCAGGAATCTGGGAGTTATTTTTGACAGTGCTTTTAAGTTAGACAAACAGATAAATGCTGTAGTTAAATCCGGTTTCTTCCAGCTAAGACTCATTGCCAAGGTGAAGTCTTGTCTCTCTTTCAGAGACCTTGAAAAGGTGATTCACGCTTTTATTACTTCTCGCTTGGACTATTGTAATTCACTGTATGTTGGTTTAGACAAATCATCTTTGCATCGTTTACAATCTGTCCAGAACGCAGCAGCTCGTCTTTTAACTTCAACTAAAAAATATGAACACATAACCCCTGTCCTGGCATCCCTTCACTGGCTCCCTGTCTGCTATCGAATTGATTTTAAGATTTTATTGCTTGTTTTTAAAATCTTAAAAGGTCTGGCCCCGTCATATTTATGTGATCTTATTAATATCTACACTCCTGTAAGAGCACTCCGGTCTACCAACCAGTTTCTCTTAGATGTCCCCAGATCCAGAATGAAATCCAGAGGTGATCGGGCTTTTGCGGTTGCTGCTCCAAAACTGTGGAACAGTTTACCTGAGAAAGTAAAGACCGCTCAGACTGTTGACACTTTTAAATCTTCACTTAAGACTCATCTCTTTTACTTGGCATTTGATCCTCGCAGAATGTGAGATCAAATTTTGAGCAGATTTTATTGTTGTTGCATTTACTGATAGCTTTATTATGTTTAGTGGCACTAGATGCATTTTACTCTGTTTTTATTTTTTTAACTGTAAAGCACTTTGGTCGACTTCGGTTGTTTTTATGTGCTATATAAATAAAATTGACATTGACATTGACATTGACAAACAGAGTGGTGTGGTTTACGCAGTCCAGTGCAGCGAGGTCTGCTCAGACCGCTATATGGGAGAAACTAAGCAGCCTCTTCACAGACGAATGTCCCAACACAGGAGAGCAACCTCCTCTGGACAAAACTCAGCTGTTCACCTCCACCTCACGGACAAGGGACACTCTTTTGAGGATGAAAATGTGCAAATTTTGGACCGAGAACACAGATGGTTTGAGAGGGGTGTGAAGGAAGCTGTTTATGTTAAGAGGGAAAAACCTTCTCTTAACAGAGGAGGAGGTCTGAGATTTCAACTTTCTAAGACTTATAACTCAGTTTTGGGGCTGATTCACAAACGTCTTACACCGGATGGGAGCAGAGGTGTTTTGTCTGTGAATTAGACTAGCAAAGTTTGTTGAGAAACCTCTGTTGTTGGGCTGTGAGGTGTTTTTTGTCAATTTGCATACAGTTGTTGGGTCTTCTGTCAGAGACTTCAAGGGAACACCCTACTGTTAAGGTGTGATCTGTCAATTTACATGTATGTGTTACCTCAGCCTGCAATTTACATATGTTGGTGCGTGACCCCTGTTATAAATCCACACGCACACAGTCTGGTTAATTGAATTGATAAAGCTCCTCGGATGAGAAGCGAAACGTCTTCTGTTACAAATAAAGTCCAGTTGATCTTGTATTGAATGCCTTTTTGATTTATCATGTCCTGGACGACTGAGAATCTTCACCAGCATATTGAACAGATCGTCTGAAAGATGAAGAAAAGTGCGGGCTCGCCCCTTTAAGCATGTCAGCTGGTGGAGAAACTCTGATCGGACATCTTAAGGTAAGCCCCACCTCACTGTGTGTTCCGTCAGGTGCCAGTTTTGTTTATTTTCGTTCTCTTTCTTTTCATTACGCACTTATAGTTGCGGCCCTACTCTCCAGTAAACAGTAAAATGAACAGAACGAGCTAGGGGGGAGAGAAGCGGTTTCGTAACAATAAGTTTACATACACCTATTGTGGGCAAGGATGTCATTTTCATTTGATTATGCAACATACGTCAATGTTTTTAAACAAAGACTCTGTGCACAAGCTTGAATTTTATTGCTGATTTTTTTCGAATCCACCCAAGGTCAAAGTTATACATACATGTTCAAATATATACATACGTACATGCATGTACATTTTTAATGAGATGCTGAAGGTGCTTCAATGTTTTTTTTAACAGCCGATGTCTATCAACTCCTCATGAGTGATGCAAATTGATTGTAGCAGGTCGTTTCTTATTCGCTGCATAAAAAAAATGTTTTTCTCTGACAGTTACTATTGGATCAACCAATATTCATCTGTTGCCCTCAGATGAAAAGAAATCAGTTAGTATGTTCAGGAACAATTAGAACCCATCAAGTCTGCCGTTAACTTTTACATGGTTCATCACCACAAACGAGTGGATGCCTGTCCATCCATCCATTATCTTAACCCGCTTCTTACAAAATCCTGTTTCCAAAGAGACACTTTCAAGCTCAACTGAAAATTTCAACTGTTGACATGCCTTCTAGAGAAAGGTTTTATGAATAGGTGAGGACATTTTTTTTTATTTTTGGATTGCGGTTCCAAATATTTATTCGGGAGCAGATGATTGAATTAATGAAGAAGGAGTTTGTTAACATACAAACTTGGTTTAATTTAAATAAGTTATCATTGAACATTGATAAAACAAATTATATGATTTTTATGCTGGTGAAGATTCTCAGTCGTCCAGGACATGATAAAATCAGAAACAAGCGCTCAATACAAAAAACAACTGGACTTTATTTGTTGCAGAAAACGTTTCACCCTTCATCCGAAGGGCTTTTTCAATTCAAAAGAGCAGCTGTGAGACAGAAGTTTTATACAGCCTGACATGCCATGCATTACATGTTGGTGCGTTACATGTTACAACATTACATGTTGGTGCGTGGCATGTCAGGCTGTAAAAAAACTTCTGTCTCACAGCTGCTTTTTTGAATTGAAGAAGCCCTTCGGATGAAGGGTGAAACGTTTTCTGCAACAAATAAAGTCCAGTTGTTTTTTGTATTGAGCGCTTGTTTCTGATATAATTTTTAGTAAAAAAAAGATGACTACTGTTGTTCCTTTCAAAATTGATGGTGTTGAAATATGTGGAGTGAGTGAAATTAAAGCTCCACTGACATCATCTTTTAACTTTCCATAAAATGGCACAACATATATATATATATTAAGATTGACCTCTGATCGTTTTTGCCAAAACAATGTTAAATTAATTAAAATTCCTCTCAAAAACAGTTTAAAATTAGCGCCTTTTTTTTCACATGATAAATACGGGGTTTCCCGTCGCGCGATTATGACGTCACACACAGACTCACGTCAACTGCGCACCTTGTTTACAATGGACAAGATACAAACGCGATCCGTCCAATTTAGCCATTTAAAACTTTATATTTTAGCGGTTTGTCTTCAGAGAAGCCAAAGTTATTTCCAGTAAACAGCAGGTTATAATTTTTTTCAGCTCCTGCTGGTTTTTGGAGACTTTTCACTTCAGGAAGTGCAGCAGCTCTGTGAGGACTTACAGCAGCTGAGAGTCAGAAGGAATTCTACAAATCGTTTCCACAGCACTGAAATGGTAATATATTAGTTAATGTTTCTAATAATTATTCAACATTATTAGTTATTAGTTTGTGTACAAAACAATTTGCACAGATCATGTTGCTTCAATTTGTCAGCTTTGTTATTTAATCCAGTCAACATGTTGAAGATATTTCATATTTATTTTTCTATTTAATTTGGACATCACTTGGTGTTATAGTGGTGTCTCATTAAAGAGGAACTAAACCCCGGTCTAAAAACGTGTTTATGGCAACATCTATGGGTTGAACATAGGTATTGCAGCTTAATTTTCTTATTGGTCTAGGATTCTCACTAGCTATGTTTCCATCCAATTTAAATTCGATTTTTGAGCGAATTTTAGAAAATTTCGCTAAAATGTAAATTAAAATTATGAGGATCAGAAGTGTTTCCATTAAACTGGCTTGAAGCGCATCTGCAATGCCACGCAAAGCGTCTCTACGTCAGACGTCAGCGTCATTACGTCACACGTCAGCGCCATACGTCAGACGTCAGCGTTACGCACTTCCACAGTAAACAGGAAGTAGCGTTTGAAAACAGACATCTCGGCAAAATGGAGAGAATATTTCAGGTATGTGTTGCTATCGGGCAAGTTGTATTTATTCTGTCATGCCAACTAGTTTTAGCGATGTTACATGTTGTCCGGAGCGGAAACAGCTGATCAGTCACGTGACGTGAATGTTCGCTGCGGCAGAACTGAGTCGGCTAATCTGTTTCCATCTGTCGTTTAGCCGACTCAGCTCTGAATCGACTCCCCAAAAACTACCTCAAGCGAGCGTATAAACTTTAGAGCGACTTAGAGGAAGTTAACTCGAATTATGCCGTTTCCATTTAGCTTTTCTGATGCGATGCTTCATAATGCGCACCTAGAAACCTTGATGGAAACACGCCTACTGTGACACATTTTCTCACTCTGACATCACAAAGGTGGTTCAAGCAGAGCCAATCCCCTGCAGAGATGAGAAGGTCCTGCAGCATTCATACCTTATATGGAAGTGCCACATTTCACTCCTGACAAACGGTTTTACTTTTCATTTTTTATCCATTTTTGTAAGCCTTTGGTTTTGGATGGAATGGGTGGAATAGATAAATACATCTACATGTTTATACTTTGTTGTTGCTTGGTGTATGTTGTTGGCTAGAGGTTTAATTTGTTTTAGGTTGTTGCAGGTGGAGGCGTGGACAAAAGCACAACTCTACCTCCACCCCTCCTTGTCTCTCGACACGCCCATTTTCAGGGAGATTTTCAAACTGCTTCAGGGGGAAGAGTTACTTTCTCAGCCTGTGTTTAGTCGCACTTTAAAATGATGGAAATACATGACATAGTTTGACCCATTGTCTTAATATACAGTATACTGCATATAATATATACTGTGTGTGTCTGTGTGTTTTATCATCAATTCACAGAAATATCTTCACCTGAAGAGTGGACCCAGGTGGAGGAGAACAAACCTTGATATTGTTAAACAGATGGAGACATCTTCAGGATCTGTAGAACATCAGGACTGATGCTGNAGGACTTACAGCAGCTGATAGTTGAGAGTCAGAAGGAATTCTACAAATCGTTTCCACAGCACTGAAATGGTAATATATTAGTTAATGTTTCTAATAATTATTCAACATTATTAGTTATTAGTTTGTGTACAAAACAATTTGCACAGATCATGTTGCTTCAATTTGTCAGCTTTGTTATTTAATCCAGTCAACATGTTGAAAATATTTCATATTTATTTTTCTATTTAATTTGGACATCACTTGGTGTTATAGTGGTGTCTCATTAAAATGATGGAAATACATGACATTAGTTTGACCCATTGTCTTAATATACAGTATACTGCATATAATATATACTGTGTGTGTCTGTGTGTTTTATCATCAATTCACAGAAATATCTTCACCTGAAGAGTGGACCCAGGTGGAGGAGAACAAACCTTGATATTGTTAAACAGATGGAGACATCTTCAGGATCTGTAGAACATCAGGACTGATGCTGCAGAAAGCTACGTTTGTGCATCAAGACATCAAAATATGCAGAAATACTACAACTGGCCAGAGCATTGAGATGAAAATGAATCAATGAAAATATGAATTTAATATTTTTTCTGACAGTTCAAATGAACATATTGTTTGAAAAAAAAGGATAACAATGAACCAAGTGTTTCTGTAGTTATGTGTAAATAAAGTTACAGTAGTACACTATATTATCTGTTAGTGTTGAGTTATTCTTTGTGAGAATATTTGTGTATCTGTTTTAATTTCATTCGTTCATCTACAACTCACAGAAAGTACTTTAGTAAAAACAAAATTGGTGAATGTTAAAAAAAACATTTTATTAAAGTAAAACCATCCCATATTATCAAATATATGAAAACCTATGGGGAAACATTAATATGAACAGATTATCAAAAAAAATTGAGTTTAAAAAATATCAGCAAGTGGTGTTTGACTTCATCAGCTCTGTAAAAATGACACTTTACAGCTGTAAATCTGCAAAATCAGAATTTTACTAGAAATTCATTTCAACCTGGAGAGACTCACAACACGAGAGAGAGAATACAATTAAAATGTTTTATTGATTAAGGTTTCTTTGGCGCTCGGGCCCCGGCGGAGGGCATGCGTGCCGGACTGCTGAGAGCTTGAATGTCCGGCATAGGGAGATAGATTATGGATATCTACCCCCCCCGGGACCCGAACCCGGTGGCGGAGTCGGGACAGCAGACGTCCAACACACCCCACCGGTACGTGAATGACAGCCAGCCAGCGGCCGACGGCTCCGGTCAACCCTGAGACGAACACCAGCGCAGAACCCCCATCCTGAGCAAGCACGAAGCGACAGCGGGAAGGAAAAACTCCCTCGAGAGGAAGAAACCTCCAGCAGAACCAGGCTCAGGACAAGCGGCCATCTGCCATGACCGGCTGGGTTGCAGGGAACAGGAAGCAGGAACACACACAGCAGCAGGACCAGGGAGGAGGCGTGCAGGACAACCCCAGGCGGCGGATGCAGGACGAAGAACAGGGGAGAACCAAGGAACCAGAAACCCCGGGAGGAGACGGAGAGGTGGAGGGAGGCGACCAGACTTGCAACGGGCAAACAGGAAGAGCTGAGGTAAGGGACGCCTTTTATCCAGGTGGACAGTTGATTAGTGATTTGGGGCAGCTGTATCCACGCTCCTGGATGTCCAGGTGTTGTAGGTCTGGACGCAGAGGACATCTGGGTCCATTATGGGCTGAATGCTGCATCCACTTTGTCACTTCCCTCATCAGAACCACAGAAAATCAACAGATTTACATCAAAGAATATTGTTGAGTACTATTCTTTTTGTTGATGCAATCTTACCTGCTGTGATGTGAAAGTCTGGGTTGTACTAGTGGTTCAACAGGAAGAGCCTCAGGTGATGGACTGGAGACCTGGAAACCTGAAAACACAAACAAAATAAAATAAAAAAATAAAATATTTAACAGATATTTTAAAAGGGACTAATTTTTTAAACTATAAATTAATGTTGAATAATTATTAGAAACATTAACTAATATATTACCATTTCAGTGCTGTGGAAACTATTTAGATGTTGTAGAATTCCTTCTGCAGCATCAGTCCTGATGTTCTACAGATCATGAAGATGTCTCCATCTGTTCTTTAACAATATCAAGGTTTGTTCTCCTCCACCTGGGTCCACTCTTCAGGTGAAGATATTTCTGTGAATTGATGATAAAACACACAGACACACACAGTATATATTATATGCAGTATACTGTATATTAAGACAATGGGTCAAACTAATGTCATGTATTTCCATCATTTTAATGAGACACCACTATAACACCAAGTGATGTCCAAATTAAATAGAAAAATAAATATGAAATATTTTCAACATGTTGACTGGATTAAATAACAAAGCTGACAAATTGAAGCAACATGATCTGTGCAAATTGTTTTGTACACAAACTAATAACTAATAATGTTGAATAATTATTAGAAACATTAACTAATATATTACCATTTCAGTGCTGTGGAAACGATTTGTAGAATTCCTTCTGACTCTCAGCTGCTGTAAGTCCTTACAGAGCTGCTGCACTTCCTGAAGTGAAAAGTCTCCAAAAACCAGCAGGAGCTGAAAAAAATTATAACCTGCTGTTTACTGGAAATAACTTTGGCTTCTCTGAAGACAAACCGCTAAAATATAAAGTTTTAAATGGCTAAATTGGACGGATCGCGTTTGTATCTTGTCCATTGTAAACAAGGTGCGCAGTTGACGTGAGTCTGTGTGTGACGTCATAATCGCGCGACGGGAAACCCCGTATTTATCATGTGAAAAAAAAGGCGCTAATTTTAAACTGTTTTTGAGAGGAATTTTAATTAATTTAACATTGTTTTAGCAAAAACGATCAGAGGTCAATCTTAATATATATATATATATATATATATATATATATATATATATATATATATATATATATATATATATGTTGTGCCATTTTATGGAAAGTTAAAAGATGATATCAGTGGAGCTTTAAGTTTTGGGGTGTAATCATTGACGATAAACTGTCATGGAAACGGCACATAAATTCTGTTAAAACTAAAATATCCAAATCCACAGCAGTACTATATAAAGTAAAGGACTTATTGAAAGCCTTTTATTTGCTGTATAGTACAATTATAGTACCACATTTAATTTATTGTGTTGATGTCTGTGGAACAGCATGCAAAACTATAACAAAGCTTATTTTTATCTTACAAAAAAGAGCTATAAGAATTATAACAAGAATGCATACTGTCATCCATCAAGCATATTATTTTGTAAATTGAAACTACTGAAGTTTTTAATTATCTGGTGGAATATAATATTTTTTATTAATGTATAAAGCACAAAATTACACACTACCTTCAAATATTCAAAAGCATTTTGTAAAAAGGAAAAGTTGTTATAATCTTAAGGGAACAGACATTTTTGTTAAACCACAGTATAGAACTAGTTTAAAAGGTTGGTTTACTTTAATACATGGAATAGGTCTATGGAATAGTTTGGAAAATGATGTCAAAAAAGCTAAGTCAATGTCTATACATGTATTTAAGAAAATGATTAAGAATACATTCTTGGAAAGATATATATAAATGGTAAATACGAATTGTACTATAAATCGGCAAATTGTTATGAGTTATTAATTTGGTTCATGGATAATCATTGTTTGAATTGATTGTTTGAATTGATTTTGTTTTAAGAAGGGGCAGATATAAGAATTTTATTATTCTTCTGCTTCCTTTCATTTCAAATCTTTTTTTTCTCCATATGGTTTGTAGATTGTTTCTTTTGTATTTTAAATTTGAAATGAATAAACTAAATAAATAAAAATATATATGTTAGCAGGAGCCAAGGTGAGGCTTCAAATTAGTGCACCCAATTGTTGTTTAAAAAGTTTTTTTTAAGTTGTGTGTTGAATAATCATTTCACCTTAAAAAAAGAAGAAAGATTTTAATCAAGCATTAAAGTCCCGCTGCACCACAGCAACTAAATATGCGGTTTACCAACAATCTATTCTACGATAGAGCTTTAGGACCATGCTAAGAAAAGAAAAATTACATTATGAGAAAAAGTCATAAAATTACAAGAATAAAGTTGTATTATTAGGAGAATAAAGCTTTAGGGCCACACTAAGAAAAAAATACACAAACTTACATTACGAACGAAAAAACTGCGGTAAGATGATAAATAATAAACTGAAGTTCTATTTGACACCCCTGCTCTATGGCATTGCTGGCCTTGACAGATTTAGTCATGACGTAATGTGGATAGAAGAATATTTCACAAACAGTGACCCAAAAGCGATCGTGGACTACTTCATAAACACAGTGACTCGCATTGGAGGCTGTCCACAGCAT